>JADGIL010282348.1:14112-30930 GCA_020352625.1 Cactoblastis cactorum
TTTGTTTCATTTCAATATATTTTACTGAATATAAAATATATGTACCTTTGATATATTTCTTTGTTATTTAATCAAAAATCTACTGAATGTATTGCGAATTTATTGGTACGGGTAGCATATATACTGGACATTTTAAATTCTAAAATTCGTACGGGGCGAATCACCAAAGCAAATACATGTACTGACGGCGCCAGCGCAGTGGTACCTTCCACTGTACCAAGAGGGTTCGTTCGATTTCTTGGTCTTGAATGTTTAACAATATAATGTATTTATATAAAATATAGTTTCGGTGAGTTCAAGTTTCAGGCTACCTTAGGGCTAAATTGAGTCGTTATATATTTATTTATTACTTACTGGAAAGGTTCCTCCGAGGTAGACATCCTGTGTGGGAGCTCCGAGCATAGCAGGCAGTCTCTCAAGTCTACCCTCCGTGCCCGGGGTGAACACAGAATCCACGCTACTCTCCGAAGTCGCGCCTTCTTCCCCTACTCGTGTTCCCCCGTTCTGAAAAAAAAAATACAATGGCATAAATCACCGGCTCCTTGGTCAGATTACAATGCTAGTTGGACGAAAAGACAAGACACTACTAGTACACACCGTTGAAAATAGCTTGAAAAACGAGAAGTGGGATAGGTTGAAAACTATGATTATGATGGTGAATCATGTTTGTTTTGTTTCATAAAATAGGGTAAAATACGTCTGTTATTGGTGTCATTGTATTAGACAGTAGTCGATGTAACAATCTTTGCCATTGATCACTCAATTACTAATCGGTTGCTGAATACGTCAGATAGATCATCACAATATATATTTTTAAATAATAACTTTGCAGTTATAAATATGCATCCGTTCACCTCGATCATAAACCACCATTTATAGAGAATCTCTCGACGGATTAAATAAATATCGAACATTTTACGATTACTAAGATCGACTTTATTTTAATACAAATGAATAAAAATACAACAATAATACAACTCAACTGATCTGTGTTTTAGGACTTTTTTAAGGCATGTGCTGCAAATTACTTTACGCAAAAATATATCCCGGCGCAGTAAGACATTAGGAACAAAATAATAATATTTTGTTTACTTACATGATGTAATAAGCATGACTCTTGATATTTCTCATTGACAGATAAAATAAGGTCGATTGTTATTATTGCACATTTTTTCGTTAAGATATTGTTTCATATCTTAATCAAATGCAAACTTAATACGATAATAATCACGACTGTGAATAAATTAATCTTAATTCCCTCTTGCTACCTTGGTACAGTTTAATAACGTTTTTAGGATTCCGTATCTCAAAAGGCAAAAACGGAACTCTTAAGGGATCACTTTGTTGTCCGTCCGTCTGTCAAGACCCTTTTTCTCAGGAATGCGTGGAAATATATTGTTGTGTATTTATATATTGTCGTAATGCGTGAACTTTTACTGTATATACCTACAGGTTTGTACGGAACCCTAAGTGCGCGAGGCCGATTCGCGCTTTTCTGGTTTTTTTTCTGTTAAAATGAGCGATCAAATTATTCTCGATATATATACATATATCACTTCATAGAATAAAACAGAGTCGCTTACTGCAGTCTGTCCCTATGTATGCTTTATCTTTAAAACTACTCAACGGATTTTGATGCGGTTTTTTTAATAGTCACCGTGATTCACAAGAAAGGTTTTAAACCCGTGCGATATATATAAAATGTGGATTACTCTTCATGATGCGGCATTATCAATATGAAACCTGCGCTACATTTTAAGACCACCTGATAGGGCTGTTAAAACTTTTATTTTTGCGTGATGCAAAATACGTTTTGGCTTCTATTGACCCTTTAAAGACATAGGTATAATTTATATTTTATTATTTCTTTTAGTCACCGTTTTTGACATGCATAGTTAAGTTACCTTTGGGATAAATAACCCAAGTCTCCGGCCGTACTCCTTTAGTCTAGCATTGTTGAAGTGGAGGCCATTAGGCTGGGTATCCCTTGCACTCCCGGATTTCCGCTCACGTCCACCACCGGCCGTGCTCTCAGGCTTTACGTCTGCACCTGACTCCGCTTCAGAACGATTCTGACCTGCAGACAAGTTCTATTGTAAGATAATGGACACATATAATTATTAAATATAATGTATAATTTAATATTTATTATTTTTATATAAAATAAAATTATTATTTTATTTTTAAATTTTATAATTTTATTTATTTACATATTTTAATATATACCTACAAGTACTTGCATTTTTATGGCAATAAAATTATCTTATCAATAAAAAATAAAATTATATTATATATTTATCTTTTACGAACTTTTTTTTAGTAGGTAATTTAAGAATCAAAAACTCTTCATGCATTATGCCTCCACTCATAAAAATACGGAAATCTCATTTAGTAGGTACAATAAAGTAAATTATAATAATGCGGAAAGCTGGAAAACAAAAATTATTGTTGGAGCTCAAATCAATTAAGATTTAAATCTTGTGGATAATAAAAGAATATGTATAAATATAGGAACTTAAACGGCGCAAAATGAACGAAAAACACACGCCATTCACAGAACAAGTCCTGAGTAACATTTCCATGGAACCAATGAGACAAATGATAAGATAATGCGTATTTACGATCACAATGACGAATGATATTACACATCGAGAAGCCTTAATGACAATAAGTAGGTATGATGAATGAAAAGTGCGTGAACGCACCGGGTGTGGACGGAGATATTCGTTCGCGGAGGGAGCGGAATATTCGGAGCATTCGTGACGTCACACTTGTCCTCTCGCTCCCCGCACTCGCCTGCGGAGACAGCGCCAGCCCTTCAACAAACACGACCCTTACCGGCTACCCGACACCGAGTTATCACAGTGTAAGCGTGAACAATACCGGCGTCTGTTCTTCAACATATTATTCAACAAATTGATTAATTTCTTAGCCAATATTCAATTCCCTAAATTGACACAATATTGTAATTAAATCAATACAACTTCCTGAACTTGAATGGAAGAGCTAGCAACAGTATTAATACGAAAGGATATCTTTTATATTTCTACTCACCAACATCCGTGGCAAGCTCTGCAACAGCCGCACAGAACATTTCAAAGTCGACGTAGTTTGCAGACGGAGGCAGGCATCGATCCACGTCATGCGTGGAGTTAGTCATATCTCTCAAGGCATCGATGGCTTTGGTGCGAGAGAGCCGACCGTTTCTACCGCCGGCCGCGTCGTACACCCTCTTCAATCTCAAGATTGTATGGCCTAGAGATTGTCTAGGATGCGTTCTCGCGCCACGCAAAACGGCGCGTGCGCAACGCAATGCCGCAGGAATGTCTGTAAAGACTGGTAACCCTCTCCGTTCAACTGTCTCTTGTAATGTAGCCCGCGCCCGCGACAACTCCACATATTCGCTACAAAAACAAACCGAATAAGATAAGAAGTGCAAATCGATTTTCGTATATGATATCATCATTGCAGTGTTATCGTTCTACGCGCGGTTAGAGGGAGGCAAATCCTAACAATAAATACAATCAGTTGTGACGACACATTACTTTAAACCATTATAAATTTATATTGCGGTATTCACAAAAATACACGGAAAATTTAATAAGTACATACATGCAGTTATTACCAAAGATGACTTGATTTTTACCATCGACATTGCAAGAAGTACGAGTGAAAAGCGCTACTTATATAAAAATTAAATTTCCTCATAAGTATTTTAAATTTATTCAACAATAGCTTTTTTGGTCATTGGTTTATTTAATTTCATTAATAGCAGCCATTATGATAATTACATGTTGTATTTTACATAAAAATAAATACATAATAAACACGGTCACTAATCTAATTGCTGTATTGAACACGACTTTTTTTCTGTCTGTAAATTTTCATACAGCAGATACTCACTGGTCAGTAATGGTCTCATCCCCAATAGTCTGATGTCTGGTGTAAGGCTTCAGGACAAGAAGCAGGTCCTTGGGCGCGGCGGCCAAAAGAGCCGCCTCCACCGCGGCTGCCACGGCTCGCGTCTCGCTGTCCAACACAAACAGGAGCGCACGCGCTTTCGCTTTGGCTTGATGTTCCACTTCCACCAATTCCATTGACCAGTCGTCTACTTGCTGTTCAAAATAAATAAATTAGCAAAAAGTACATACAGCTTTATAAGGGCTCGCGATTTAAATCAAATCTAAGTGAAAGAGCAAATATATCACGACATATTTTCTCTTTCATTTAGAGAAAATATGTTGTGAAAATAATTATTATAAAAAACCCGACTGCAAATGCTTATTGCTGACTAAAAAGGGGAAAACAAGAATATTATATATTTAGAATCGCTATTGAAAACCCTTCATTTTGATACCCCACAGTATATAGGCTTGGGGAAAAAAAATCATCCTCACTTTATGACGTCATAAATTCGCCATTTTGCATTTTTTTATATTTTTTATGTACCCAGTGTCACTCGCACTGTCATGACGAATTCAATGATACCTCATATGTTTAAATCCTTCAAGCCGTTTATGTCCTAGGAGGGAACATAGAAATCTACATACATACATACGCCCGAAAAGTCCTTCTGCCGCAGTCGGGTAAAAATGTATCTACACATGCACTTGACTTGATGACTACATTACAAATATGGAGATTATTTCAAATATAGAAAATATATAAAAAAAGAAAGCTTCTTAAACACTGAACACCCAAATCTAAGATTAAATATCATTACGATAAATTACAAATTGTATAATATAATGTCCATTCTTTGTTGAATGTCTTTAAAACCAGTTCTGGAATGTTGTGGCTTAATTCAAATGAATATTTAAAACAACCCACGCCAATATAAGACTGATCGAAGACTGTGATTAGGGTTATCTTAACATAAAAATACAAAGGACACACGGTAAGAACTTGCTTTTGAATACTTTAGTAGGAAATAAGGAACACTTAGTACTCATATTTTCATGAGAGACGTTCGATATAAAAAGAAAGTACACAATGAAATTATAAATGGGTTTTGTATTTCACTGCTTTCTGTATTGGCTATTAACCCGCTATAGAACACTATTAATTATGATTTATGTTGTTCCTATGGCCGATCTATATGGTAATAGCTCAAAGTGAGTCATTTCTTAATATAACATGTCGAGTTATTCCTAAAAAGGAAGGCAATAAACGCAAACTTATCTCGATAAATAATAATAATCTATAAATCATGTTTATGTCTAAGAACGGTACAAGGCTATGGTTATTGCAATGAAGACAATATTTCGTCATTAATATCATATTTTTTTTTACATTTGATTTAAGTGAGTTTGACTTCAATCTCGCCTGATGGGAAGCATCGATGAAATCTATGGTGGAGCACGCAAACTCAAGTAATGCCTACTCACTCTCGACTAGAAAATCTTCATATTGAATTTACTCGAGAACAACAACGCAGGGAGAGGATTCTATCGCTTATGTATGCAAAGCCCTTAATTATAATTATAATAATAAGGACCAAAACTGCTTGAGTTTCTTTCGACATTTTTCTCAGCATTGGTCGTTTCGAAATGCTGGTAGTCTTTAGCTTGAATAAAATTTAAATGTTTAATAATTAAGGACGTGAAAAACTGGCTGTGAAGGTCTAATTTCTGGATAAATATTTTGATTTGTTTGATGATAATATAATTAAATCAAATATTGTATCATATTACAAAATTTAATAATAAATTATTCGCAACAAAAATATCGTAGGTAAGTAGTTTGAGTTGAATTGAGATTACGCTTATGATGAGATGTTCCCGCTCAATGCGATTATATGGAACAATAGTCGTTGTAAACGTACGATAATGACTGACTGTTAACTACATCGTCCTACTACGCCATTAGTGGTGCATCATCTATTGTTGCTATTGCATACACGAGCGTGTTAACATTGCGCTCAAATTTAATCATTTAACAATTCAATAATTTAATTAAAAAAAAGAGTACTTTTATTAAATTGTTATAATAAATAATGACAAATTTTATTGGGCAATACCTAGTCAAGCAATATTGAAAAAGCTTTGAATACATATATCTTCATAATCATAATTGTAACGTCATATAAGTATACAATGATCAAAAGACGCCAATAAATTGTAATCTTTACCAGGGGTGTGATAAAAGTGTTGACAATTTATTTAGAAATCGTTAGCGCGCAAGCACTTAATTTAATTTGATTAAGTTTAAAGGATTTTAAGTAATTTAATAGCAGGAAAGTGGCTATGTCCAATTGTGTTATATCCTTATCAACTCAAAATTCATCAAGATTCTTATAGGACACTATATTTATTTTTTTCTAGTACTAGTACCTACTGAATTGCATCTTATCTTCATCTTATTAGTATTAGATATCTGTAAGTCATAAGTATCGGTGCTAGAGAAGCATAGACTCACCGGATTGAAGTATGTGATTCCCATTGTCTTGAGCATTGGTATCGCTATGTCGGACCTCCAGGTTGTGGGATTGCAGGAACCACCCAGGAACACTTCGCACGGCGGCGGTGACGCCTCGCTGCCTACGCAACATTATTAATCAGACAATTCGTCCGGAATATAAGCATAATATGAGTATAGACTCAGATCTGGTAATATTCGTATCTATACTTCGATCAACAATAAAGAATTGCAATAAATCTCGTCCTCATTGCAATAAAGAACACAACTACTATGATTATTTTGACAAAGTTCCATTTTCTGAATCGTGTATTAGAAAATAAATCTCAATGTGTGCAAGTTTAAACAATGTCAAACTAACGAGACTAATGAAGACTACTCATGTATAATCGATAAGCAGTGTTTTGTCAAAGACACTTTTTAGCGAGATTATAAACCTACTGTTTATCGTACGTCGATGTAGCTATACAAATCTAATCTTATAAAATCTTATAAAATATTACTAGCATCCGGCTCGCAATTTACACGCATTGGGCTCCCGCCCCCGTGGGTATTACGGGATATAAAATAACCTAAGCCTTGCTCGTTAAATAGACTATCCATAATTGAAATAATTTTTGAAATCCGACCAGTGAATCCTGAGATTTGCGCATTCAACCAAACTCTTTCGCTCAATAATCTTAAATAGCAGAAGAGTTTAGCAATATACCAATGTGCTATTGAACATATACCGAGATATAATCAATCTATGTTATACGTTCCTAACGTCATTATTGTAAATCTAAACGGTATAATTCTATCTAATCTCTATATTATGTAATTTTTAATTGTACACATTAGTCATTTCTGCCAATGAAAAAATACATTGACAAGTAAAATACTGGCATTAATAAATTATATCTAAAATATTACATATATTGGCCTAAAAGTGATATCGAATCCTACTAGTCCTCTACTAATCCTACTTATATTATAAATGCGAAAGTTTGCGAGGATGTATGTATGTAAGGATGGATTGGATGGATGTATGTTTGTTACACTTTCACGAAAAATCTACTGGACGGATATCATTGAAATCATCATTACATTATTAATTAATGATTCACAATTTTGATAATTGTGGCTACCACATAAAAGGTAGATATATGCTGTAGCGGACTTTTCTTTAAACCTATTTAAGATAAACAATCATCCTTATGTTATTCCAATAGTTTAAGCAGCGTACACCAAGATAGCTTTCAGAGGGCAGTTTTTTCCGACTCGATTGGCATGTATTGTTATATTAGGGTCAAAATTGTCCAGCCTATATGTTATTTTGATGTATAACCTATATTATTGTAAAGTTTTATCCAAATCTGTCAAATCGTTTTTTTTGTAAAAGAATAACAAATACATACATACATCCTCCCACACATTTAACCTAAACATCAGAATTCACCAAACATGAATAATGACTTTACGATATTACTAAAATAAACTCATTGCAGAAATATTTGGACGTTTTACTAATTGACTAACAAATAGGGAAACCGCATGGGCGCGTAACATGACTTCATACCAACTCATACATGTTAAAGTTCATCACTTACAGCTGACCCTATTTCTTAGATGGAATTGAGGCATGCGAAAGAAGTACAGTTAATTGTTTACAATTGTACTGCGGTCAGACACGCAATAGTGCGTGCGGTGCGCTCCAACCACAGTAGTTAGAAAGTAATTGGATAGTACTCTGCTTTGAATTTCAACATTTTCTAGGACCATGAATGTAAGGCAGTCTTAGTGTTTTGATTCAAGGCTATTAAAGCCTAACAAAGCAAACATTTTGAAAGATTACTATGCTATTGTTAGAAATGACTAAAGCACACCTTGGATTAGAAAGCTTTACGGTAACGTAATTGATTATTCCGTTCGGTTCGTTCAACCGACAGCAGGCATGATTGATGGTTATCGAACGCGTAGGTGGCAATATGTCAGCAGCACACAGTGTTCCACTTACACCTATTTGCCGATTGATGATTCCCATACGGGGTTAAGCAACAATTTCTAATTAGATAAACAAAATTATAACTATGATATCTATTTTAAAACATTTGCAAAGTATCCACCTTATTACACTTTCATGTTTACATCGACAAAAACACTCGTAGAACAATAAATTAAGAAATTTAAATAAAGCCACTGAAACATTAATTCATGTAGTGTATAGCCAACTTATACGTCAATTCGAGATCTCTATCCAATGCCAAAACGAAAACGTAAACACAGCGGCTGGTCAACAAACGCGCACAACATCCCTTTCCACTGCCCACGTAGGTAGTATCCAAACATTATATTCATAGTTTGACACATCTATTGACGTAAATTGTACAAACACGGGACTTTCGCCTTAATCCACTAGCACCTCAACACTTCAAAAAGCTACAAATACTGAAGAGAAGAATTATGCGCTCAGTCTACTAACATTAATATTTATTTGTATTTCATAGCGCCTATAAAAGATAGAAAGTAAGTATTTACGAGATCGAGGAACGCACAGGGCACTATCATAGTAGTTGGCGGCATTGTTGTGATCGCGAAGCGTGGTGCGTGCTCGTGCAGCCAGCGCGGCTCTGCACGCAGCCCACCGTTGGACGGTCGGCGGCCAACTGACGCTCGCGCTACTCTACAGTACTCTACACGTCCAAATACTAGCTAATGCCGCATTTAAATCACACTATCCATACTCCTGAAATCCACTAAACAAAGATGTCAATTTTTCGATCAATCAATGAACAATTTCATAATAAATGTACCATTGTATAAAGGTTTTATATTTTAAATGTTAAGTACCTAGTTCAATACTTGCAACTTATAATTCTTTTATATAAGCATAGGAACTATTTTTACGATCTGAATTGCCTTTATTCTTATCTTATTATTTAGATATAGATATCTGCACTATCGTAACAAAATAAAAATTTGTTATTAACATCCTTAGAATTATTATCGTGACTTGCATTACGTTTTATTAATTCAACTGTGACATAATTTTTTTCGAAGATCCAGTTAGAAAGATACAGGGTATCTATATTTTTCTATTAACACTTACGGGGTATAAAGAGCCAAGAGCCGTGATACTCGAAAGTCACGTTGAGGCTCATAATATATAGACTGGTTGCTAGTAAATACTCTAAGGTTGCGTAAGTAAGTACGCCTAAATGAAGAAAACCCCGTATTATAAAGGTTTTTTTTTACAGAAATATAGGTGATATTTTAATAGAAGTAACATTAACATTATCTTAAGAATTTAGTATTTATTAGCTTTTCTCTTTCATATTCATTAATCCTGCTTAGAATCATAAACATTTTCTAAATAAGTTTTATGAAATTGATTGATAAAGACATTCATTATCAATTTATGAATAACAAGATTTTATACAATTAGTCTTAAAATTATATAAAAGAAGTTAAAATTATATAACCTATAGCACTCCTGAATAGTATAGCTACCTGACTGTGAAAGAATTTTCATGCTCTGTTCAGTATTTCCGACGTAAATTAATTGTTTTGGTGTTGTCGCTTTACTAAATAGGTCTTCCGGGGTATTAAGGAAGTCGATAGATGTTTATGTGATGTTTGAGCTAAACTATGGCGTTACTCACGTAAGCAACCTACTGTGAAGGTTTGTTATGGCTAGTTTGTTATAGTTGGCAATATAAAGGATAGGAGATGCTCTAGTTTAACTAGTATAATCCCTATATTCATGTAAATAATTTATTTACGATATAAGAATAGGAATAATATATTTTTTGGTTCCTTTGCACGAACTGCCAGCAGTCAGCTCCCTCGTCCTCGGGGAAAGAGCCTTTGTTTACTTTTTTCATATTGTTTTTCATGTGATTGTAATTATTTTATATGTACATATAATATTTATAGGTGACCTGTAATTTGTCTTTATTACAAAGTATTGTACAGCTGTTTTCACAATATATTTTTGGAAAATTTAAACTTATGGATATAATAATTAAAGTTTTATCAAATATACATTTCGTTAATGTGTATTTTATGGCTAGCCGAAATGGAAGAACATCGTCGCGAATCGCGAGTTGGAGCGCATCACGATTGCTTCCGTACTCTGTTTATAGTTTGTCCGGAAGAAGATGAAAGGTCGCCCGTGATTTACTTAGCAGTATTTACTTGGGCGACTATTGTCAATTCCTTTAATAAATTGTAAATTAAGTCAAGGTTAAATCATATATTTTGATATTCGTATATCACATCAACAAATATTTATTACATCTTACTATAAAGAACAGTTTTTTTTTGTGATGTGTATCAAATATTAGATGAAATTTTATAAATAAAGTATATTTCACGATTCAAACCTAGTATAATTTTTATTAAAACAACCGTTAATTATTAATATATATATTTAAAAAATAAATTAATAATCTATTTTAATAAAAATATTTTGACTTTATCATCTTTAGCTCAAGCATTATTTATATGTATTATCACATGGTTTACTTACTTGACAACAAGTAGCTACTTGTTTGTTAATCTGCTGATTTATTTTATTACTTTGTATAAAACGTTTTTCTATTATCACCGCACTTTGGATGCAGTTCAAGATTGACGCAAATCGAACCCACAACAGAGTTGAAAATGATGACCAAGATATCATGATCATGAAAGATGTATTTAGTTATTGCGTAACTTGTAAAGCAATTAAAAATACGAATCGGGCGATGACATGCAACCCTGCAATTCATCGGATGAGTTTGCCGTGGCAAGAAACGTGACATGGCGCATCTGGGATCATACGTAACCAATAAATAAATTTTAAATGATAAACAACCATCAAACTCCGTTGATCAACTGCCGACAGATCATCTATTGAAGCTTAGTGCGCAAGAAGGAAATCTATATTGCCAAATCCAACGTTGTACAGTTTCCGTGAACATTTGCCAAATATAATTGTTGCCTTTAAACAATTGGAACTGCTTCCTATTTTTTACCGAGTTAAGGAAAGTTTATCGGCATTGATTCATAAGATATTTATTTCAATCCTTCATTGAAATGTTTTCATGAAATTTAATAAGTGAAATATGAAGTGTTGTTGCCAAAACTTGCAGTAACGAAATGCTATAATTGTGAATAATTTTATTAACTCTTCAACATTTTTATAAACAACTAAGCTGCGATAAGGAAGGAGCTTTATTAACTAATTATGATAAACGACAACGCGTAGAACACCCTATCAACGCTAACCCACTTGATGAATACGTGAATATACTATAACACCTAGCCGAAGGCAGGGGCTACCGCTGTGTATTTCTGGATTGGTACCGTGCGGAAAGTTTAGTCACGATTCATTGCGGGATGCCGCCGTCTACGTCGGCCTTCCGCTACGTAATGAATGGCAATTTCAGGACTGCAAACTGAAGAAAATAACAATAAACTCAACCCGGAAGCATCGTCGACATATTAATAATTTGTCTACCAACATCAAGTTTCTTCTTTGAAGGCAATAAAATATTTATAACTCCCGCATTTGCGCATCGGAAATGCGAAGGTCAGAGACGTACGGACGCTACAAAACAGTAATTCTAGTGGTTAAACTTGAATGCTTACCGTTTATGGGTTTGCAAATGTTGTCTTTCTCTCGGAGATCTTTTTCCACATTCCATAGTGGTGAATCTGGCTTGTTAGGTGTTCTGTAAACATTTATCAGTATTACAAAACATTCACAATTTGTTATTAATTTCAGTAGATTTAAGGAAATGTTTGAAATGTCGAGTGCACTTTACATGGATGAATCAGTGCATGACAAATATTTCATTGTGCGGCATTCAAGGGTCAATGTACGCGTCAGCGGTAGCGGCAGGAGTCCTCGCTTCAAGACCGCTTACCGGCTACACATTTTCACGTCATCGACTTTACCCTGATTCATGTTGCACTTGAAACGCACTAAAAATTTCAATGTGTTTCAATTAGTGTAAACTACATTAACTATTCTGGAAAATAAAATTTTCTTTATATTTATTGACCAATATTTAAAAAAAACATTTCCACGTTATATCAATTTTTAAGATAAATGGTGATAAAACACGCATGAATTCAGTGCTATGGCTGCGTTGATTATCAAGTTATCTTGATTACAGTCACGAACTGACGATAAGTGGTCATCGTGTTAAATGCACCGTTGTCTACTGATTTTATTGATTAAGATGCACAAAAACATGTAGTTTTGTGTTTGATAAATGTATATCTTTAGCGAGTTTAACAATCTTAAACTATTGTATAGATAGGCTCTGCATGACAGTACAGAGTACGACTATCAATTCAAAGATGAGATCATCATCTGGAATCCATCAGCAAATAGTTATATTTTTGAATAAAATGTAAATTTCATCTATTCTGATATCATACATGTCGCATAACATGTGATTCGGAACCTCAAAGCGAGATCCAATAAAGATGCAGATGTACATCATGTACATGTGCATCTTTATTGAAACTTTTGCTTTTTAATTGTATTATATAAACGTAGTGGGCCTAGATAAATGTGAAGCGATCACATCATTTGCACATCATATTAATTATAAGGGGGCACTCAAGGGGAATTAAAACTCCCAAATTGGCAACCCTTTTCATTTACGTTTTACAAATCCCTCGATTGTATAGTCTGGTTGTCATTATTAAATTGTTCTCTCAAGTTGGCAAACGTTTATGTTTATATGTCACGAAGACGAAGTTGATGCAAGTAGCTTAACAATTCCAGAATGGTCTTCGTCTGAACTCCAGGTGTCAGTGACAAGAAAAAATCTGAGTGGCTAGCAAACCCATGGACAGAGGAGCAGTAATTTTAATCGAATTGTTTTATTGACCTACTTAAATACTTTTAATAGTTGACTAGCTGATGTCCGCAAATTCGTCCGCGTAGATTTTACAATATTTGCAATATATAAAATTATATCCCTCGGGAACCGTACAGTTTTCCGGGATAAAAAGTAGCGTATCTTTTATTCTGTATAAAAAATTAACAAAATACGCAGGTGTTTCGGATTGAAAACCTCTTGTTTATTTAGTTTTATTACCAAGGTAAAAAGTATACCAAACATAAAAACTATAACTTGTTGCAACTTTAGGGTAAAAATGGTCACTTGAGTGTTACTTAACATTTATAGAGAGGAAGTGGAGGGTACAAAAAACGTTACGGTGCCTTAAGACAGGAGGAGGAGGTCGACAATCTTAAAAAATTGCGTTACGTAATACTTGAACGCTCTCTAAGACAAAAATAGGACTTAATTGTGAGTAATATGTTCATGTTCATTACTCGGAAGGAGAAAGAAGTGATACAGCAATATTCTAAGTACTTACTGTCGGGCCTGCCTGGAGCACCGCCGTAGCTCAGTGGCGAAGATGCAGAATTCGCCGAAGGTGAGCGTGAGAGACTTGCGTCGCGTGCACTGACGCGCACACACCAACATTTCAAATACTAGAACAATATAAATTTATGTTTTAAAAGGTATAATTTAATTTCACTCGACATCCTTACGTTTATAAGTACATACAACCTGATTTTTACAAATATTATTATAACCTATTGTGCTATAATTAATTTATATATCCGACTCATGCATATCAAGAGACAGGAGATTGGCTTTAAACTTCATTATTAGACTTGAGACAAAGAAGATCAGAACTATAGACCACTCATTTGAAGACACAAAATTAAATACTCAACCGCCGAACGTCTGCGTTGAATACTCATAAATCTAGTGGTAAATATGAGAAATTTCTGGAAATAATTTGTTAAGAAAGCAGAGTAGCTCAATTCCAGAGAATGACATATCAAAACTGATACCAAACAATCTCAAATTACCACAATGCGTACAATAAGCGCATAATGACATGGCTAAGATCCAACAGTTTAACACGTTTGTAAGCACGCCAGAGCAAGCAGGGAGTGCAACATGTGATCTTGAACTCAACGATTGGCCGTCACTCCTTCGTTAGCAAACGGTGAGATCACTCAGACTACACAACACCTGGGGCAATTATTATAATAACCATTTACGGATATATAACATAAAAATTACACTACTGCACCAGACAATGTTAAAAATGATATCCTTATTATCAGTGTCAACATATTTTTGATTCTCATAATTTACAACCTTACATATAATAATCCATACATGTAATAAAACTGAAGAAGAGCAAAATTTGTACATTGAATATTTTTTGAACGTTTTTGTAGAATATACTTCAAGTTATCGATACAGATAACGAATCTACAGTTTTGAAAATGTTTGTCTGTCTGTCTGAACACGCATCAAATAAAATCCACTATACTGACTTACTTGAAATTTTAATTGTAAGTGCTTTACATGCACGGACTAACGTCTTAGATACATTTTATCAAAAAAATAAATACTGAGCAGATTTACTTGAAATTTTATTTATAAGGACCATACATACCGGGCTAACGTGTTAGACACCGGTAAATAGTAAGGTTCCCGAATGATAATAAAATAACAAACTACTGAACCGATTTCCTTGAAATTCGGTATGAAGATACCTTCTATAGGGTTAAAATGCCCTGAGACAACTTACTTGACATTTTGTACTTTTTTTAAAGTTATATATCATTTTAGATTTAGAAGTTAGTAACAAATGATCACATTCTTGGGATAGTTGGGATTAGGATAAGTATGGAAGTACGGAGTAGTGCTCATTTTCCCCGAAAAGCAGATGTTTATTTTCAAAAGACTTACATTTAGAAATTAAAAATAGCTTTCCTCATGAATGTGGCTACAATAATCTTTATACGATTATAAAGATTTTTTATTTTAAATCTGATCTGAATCAGTCTTTGGAGAGATCATTTCAATCTAATTAAGTTGATAGAATAAAAACTTATGTCAAAGAAGAATTTTCTTATTTCAAATCACACTATTTGCACTTATCGAGATTGCGATCAAAATCTGATCAAAAATGTGATAAAACGGAATCAGACGGTATGAATCCAGTAATTGGATACACTCAAAAAAGAAAAAAATAAACTGTAATTATAATGCGGATGTCAATATGTCTGGTCTGGCGTGGATGTCATAAGTACTATAGAACAATGGAAAGTAAACCGTACTATATTGAATTACGTAATATTCTATTTGTAACATAAAGCAAACATTGTTTCAGATGGATTGCGTGTTTTTAAAGAAATTGTGGAACTCTTTCTAGGAAGGCGGAGAAATGTATGGATGGGATAAGTACATGGAGATGATATAACGAAGGTAACGGTGCAGGTAGCGTCAGACCATGAAAAGTGGAAGAATGAACAAGCTGTGAACTATTTTCTATTGGATGTTCTAGATATGAGTGAATGTCATTATGTCAACTAGGTCATAGCCACCAGCCTTAAATATGAAAATACAAAGAAAAGAAACAAAATATGTAAACTTTGAGGTAACCAATAATGTTTCTCAGATAAAACACTTGATCAATAATTATGACCTCCTGAGACTTGTAAGGTTAATCTTTATTTTCGTCCTTAAAGTGTGAACAACTTTCGATATCGTTTCCAACCAAAAATCAATTTTTGTAGCATTAATTTACCACGGACTCGTACATGAAGTAAGAAATAAAGTTTAATGGTATCATGATTTATAGAATATATATATGACAAGTGCCTAGAGTGCAACTGCGCGATTTATGACCAATAAAATAAGTCAAAGGGACGTAACCCGTACTACTCGGACGTAAATTGTTTTACGCTGACATGAAGTGATCGCACTTTGAGATACAATCTCCGCTCGCGAATCAAAAGACCTAAGCGAAACAAACAACACGTAACAGATGGTACACCAGATATATATAAGTACTAATCAAAATGGAGGTGACCAATTGAACATATTTAAAATGATAAGATTTATATAAAAGTAAGCCATGGCAAGAGAAATTGTGATATTATACTGTATGTACTTAACAAAAGTTATGTTTTCTGTTTAATCATTTAGATTTTTAATCGATTCATTATCTTCCGGTGGTTCCCACGCTTGAACAGTAAGAAATACATACTATGACTAATATGATAATTGATAAGGTTTCGATATTTTTAGTATAAAATATATACATACATATAAATGTATATCATGTCACAGTCAAAACTCTAGGCAGTCAAAACCACTTTTGACTGCTAAAATTGGTCAATTAGAGTTTTGTTCGATGACCTCAGTTAAAATCATATCAACGATACAACATTGAATATTTATATACAGTTGAATGAATTTCCTTATCCGCAACACTTTTATTAATTTGTCTGCATTATACAAAACCCTAGCACATTAAGCATTAGTATATAAATAAAACTACGTTTAAAAAAACCGACTTCAAATGTGCGTATTGTACACAAGA
>JADGIL010282537.1:365-11117 GCA_020352625.1 Cactoblastis cactorum
TAGCACGGACGCTTGAATAAAGCGCATTGGTAATGCTTAATTCCCATCGAATGGCCGCATGCCTGTTTGCCTTCTGTTTTCTTAATTGTTTAACAAAAACGCACATTAATATTTTTAGCAACAGTGTGTAATATTAAAGAGTGTAATATTAATAGAATAACTAGACCTGCAGTGCCATTGCAGCAGCCTGCATCATACGACCAGATTCTTTGAGCTGTATGATTCCTTGAATCGATGGTGCTTCACCAACGCTATCACTCACGTCTGCTAAATTGTGTTTTGCTCCATCCTGAAGAAAAAATAAAAACAATAAGGCTTGTACCTTAGAAGAAATCTGTTAAGTATCGTACAATATTGTTATCATTGATTATTTTGTTTTATCATAAAACAATCGCGTGTTTCACTTGGCTTCAATACTTTCTCCTTGTTGATGGAGGGCAATAAATATTTTTATCTTATCGTTATCATAATATATATGAAAACAGTCTCAAATATTATTTAAGCATGTATTTACCTTTGTCGGTTTAGATGACCCTATATAAAGTTTTGACAATGATTCGTTATCTTCTAGCGCCATGTAACATTTTTTTAGTCCTTCTGTATTATTTGACAATGTATAATATTCCACAGCACCAGACCTACACAAATAAACTTCATTTACTTCTCCACAACATTATTTTGAAGTGTATACAATATAATAAAATAATGGAAACCTAAAACTATGAGTATGAAAACTATAAAACTATAATCGGTAGTGTTAAATCGTCTAATTTTCAGGTCTTTAATTTCGATTATTATGAAATTATGCGAATACAATAACATTAATGTCAAGGTCATGAATTCCAAAAGTAGTAATTTTTTTTTTGTATAATTAGTAGTCAATTGTTTCATTTTTTTTTAATGTGATTTGTCTAAAATATATAATCTTTTGTCAAAACTTATTTTTTTTGTCAGCTGTACTATTGGTAAACCAAATACGTGCCAATTTTGTCTGTCGATGTAGTAGTCCCCTATGTTGCTGTAAGTCTGCTTTACTTGCACTTCAGGCGTGCTCGCTGACATCTTCAGCAGCTCCACCACCCGAAACCAGTGGCCAAGGCGTTTGCGCAGCGCTATTGCTAAATCTCTGCAAGTTCATATTTATATTTCAAAATTAACTTACGCACACGACGTCGTCCGCTCGTAACTACTGTCACTGTCTCGAAGTTGTAAGTGGTACATCAACCAACAACGCTGTATTTTAAGTTAGATCTTGTAAAATAAAAACCCTATAGATATAATAAAACTGTAGAAGAGCTAAATTTGTTCACTGGATATTTTTTGAAAATTCTTTGTGGAATACACTATCGAATCTGCAGTTTAGGAAATTTTTGTCTGTCTGTCTGAATGCGCATCACGCAAAATCCACTGGACAGATTTACTTGAAATTTGGCATGCGGGTACCTTATATGCCGAGGTAACATCGTAGATGTATTTTATCCCGGTAAATTGTCAGGTTCCCGTAGGATTATCAAAAAACTAACTACTGAATCGGTTCAATAGTTCAAAATCCACTGGACCGATTTATAATACTTGAAATTTGGCATGCGGGTACCTTACATACCGGGGTAACATCTTAGATATATGTATTTTATTCTGGTAAATTGCCAGGTTCCCGTAGGATTATCAAAACACTAACAATAAGTTTCCAACCGAATACTCTTTGTAAACGCTTCGTCGAATGGACTAATAAAAAAGTAAAATAGATCTTTTTAGAACTACTTATGGGCCTTTGTCACAAGCCGCCTTCTCTGCTTTAAGGATTGTAAACAAACAATATGAAAGCTACCCTATTACTAAATACATAAATAATATTTTTGAATGCTGCCACATATTAGACATCTAAATTAAAGGAGTTTAAAAACTGCAAAGCAAGAATAAAATACTATTGTTTAAGCCTGAAAATAGTAATTCATCTATTTGTTCTTATTTTGTCACCTAGGAACGTATATAATCCAATATATTAAATTACTATTCCATATTCACGGGTCCAATACCAGGGCCCCGAAACACTTGACATTTTGTACTTTTTTTTAAGATCTTAACTTAGAAGTTAATAACAAATAATTCATCAATCATATTCTTGGGGGATTGGGATAAGTGTGGAAGTAGAGTAGTGTTCATTTCCCACGAAAAGCAGAAGTGATGTTTATTCAAAAGACTTACATTTAGAAATAGCTTTCCTTATGAATGTGGCTTAATGATTACAATAATTTTTATACGATTATCAAGATGTTTTATTTTAAATCTGGCCAGTCTTTGGAGAGATAATTTCAATCTAATGAAGTTGATATAAGAAAGATTGTTTAGATGAAAAAATTATGTCAAAAAAGAATTTCCTTATTTCAAATTACACGCAAACGAAGTTGCAGGCACAGCTTGTCCTAAATAAAACCACATCAATCAATTCATGTAAAAACAAATTAAAATATGTTATGAATAGAACAGTAATTGGATTGTTGCGATTATTTACAAGGTCATCGGGTATGGGTACGAAACCCTAAAAAAGATAGTGACATAAATACCGTCTATCTTCATTGTGGTATATTTTTTCAGCGCCGTCAAAATCTTTGAAGTAAGCCAAGATTTCGGCCTTTTTCAATGCGTTTGAATGCAAAGCGTTCAATCTGGCCACGAATCTTATGCCGGCGTAGTCGTTGCGGCGCACGAACGCTGCCTCGGCAGTTTCCAGGGCATTTTCAGACTCAAAGTTCTTCAACGCCGCTTCAGCTAATAATAACCTAACAAAACGTTTCAGTACTACATTTCAGATACAGTAATATTGGTTGGTCTTTATAAATAAATAAATATATAGAGACAAATCACACAAATTGAGTTAGCCCCGAACTAAGTTCGAAACTTGTACTATGGGTACTAACTCAACGATACTATATTTTATAATAAACTTTAAAACAAACAAACAAACAAACAAACAAACAAACAAACAAACAAACAAACAGACAGACAGCCAAACAAACAATCAAAGTTACAAACCATATTACCATAACTGTGGATGGGAATTGTCCTTGATGAAGTTTTCCGCTTCTTTCAAGCCCACCTTCTCGATGAGTTGTCGCGTGTCCCGCAAGGACTTCACCTCAACCTGCACAATGTGCTGCAACGTGCATTTGTCCGTAATGTTGTCCAATAATGCTGTCGTGATCTCCAATTCCTGTAATTAGCTTAATTTATATATTTGCGAGATTACTTTTATTTGGACAGTAAAACGCATGTCTACAGTGTGTACTTAATACGGCTAATAGCCAAATTGTTGTGTCGTGTCATAAAGCCACGTTTGGCTTATTATTTTTATAATATTTTTATATAGCTACATTAAATACAATTATACATATCTACTTCAGAGATTAATTAGCCTTTCAAGTACACTACAGCGATTTAAACGTCGTCAGCGTTTTCAGTTAATCAGGAATGTGAAGTCCTCTAAACACTGAGCTAGCAAACAATCGTGCAACACCGGATGATAAGCGGTCATCGCAATATATCGATAACTGTAACTTCTAATACAGCACACCTGATGGTAAGCGGTCACATCAGCTTATAGACAACAGCGACTCCAAATATGACAGCGCGTTGCCGAACCTTGAATTTACACAAGTAGCCCTGCATGGGAAGGGGCTCCTCGGGCTCCGCGTCGCGCAGCACGTACAGGCGCGCCTTCTCCGCGGCGCACAGCAGCTGCGGGTTGTCGGCCGCCCACAGCGCGCCCCACACGTCCTTGCGCACCGCCTGCCCGATGCTCACGTTGTTCGCCATGTCAGTGTCCAGCAGGTATAAGGCACCGGGCTGGTCGATTACGTAGAATTTGCTGGAATGTACATTTACATATGTACATGATCAAATGAAAAAAGATCACAAAGATCGTTGCCAATGATTTTATTGAATTATCCCACTATAGATATCAAGTTTACTTTTTAAATACAACGAATTGATGGTTTACGCCTGATGGAAAGTGGACGCCTGCAATAATAGGGGTGTCACACGCATGTTACCGACCTTGGATAAGTCGAAATTTAATAATACTTTGTGTCTCTTTAGGTAAATTTTATTACCAAAACCAGCAACAATATGGGTTAACCCAAACTGACGCGCATAAGAATGAAGTCCTGCAAGAATTTTGAAATAAAGCCTTAAATTAAAATTGGTACTTAATGGTTAAAGAATTATTGTGGTGTTAAAAAGTGTGTGTATGATTATAAGCGTAATGAAACCCTTAAAACATCTCTTTTTAATAATATTGTAATGTATAAAAGTATTGAGGAGTCCTAATAATTAAACATTTTTATTTTTAGCAACATACTTGGAATTGGAATTCAGTCCCATTTTGTACGGCTTAGAATTCATATTGATAGAGGTGACCTTCTTTAAATTGACCAAAGAAAAAAGCAGGATAACTCCCAAATCCCGCCCCACCAACAAATGAGTGTCCGAGCATGTGATGCAGCATATTGTATCTTCCTGGTATCCTATATCGGACGATATCAATGACCCGTCGGCGTGGTATAGCTGTTCAGTACTTCCTGAAAAATATCAGATATACACTTTCACAACTCTACTGAGTTAAATAATAGAGGAGCATGAAAGCATACAGACCCATCATAAAGCAGCGAACACAGTAATTTTTAGTGAATATGTTATTTTTTATGTATTTATTTAGACATTTATACAATCTTTACCCAGAAAATTCTAGAAATCTAATCTCTGTTTAGGTTTTTAACTACATAATGAATTTACTAAATGTTTTCAAAAACATATACTTACTAGGTCGCGAAGGCGTTGAGAACTTCCATATGAGGAATGATTCCTTAGAAGCGGCTACCACAACCGCTTTACTATTAATAGTTACATACGTAACGGGAATGGCAACGTCTTTTGCTGTTAGAATAATTTAAATTAAAAATTATATATTTTTAAACATATGTATGTATATTTACCTATACTTGATTTTTTTAGCTTGCATCTCAATATATTATTTAATGCAGCTATACTTTGGGATTGTTAAAGAATCATGCTTAACTCAGAATATTTTGTTTTTTATCAATAAGTATTTAAATTACGAGGACAATTGTGACGAGCTTATTATAAAAATACTCACCATCACATTGGATTCCTTGCTCATTAGAAATAATAAGCGTATTCGATGTAGCTATAACACAGTATTCGCCCACACCACACATATCCACTACGTTGGGTATATGGTTTATCCAGGACTACAAAGAAAACCTCATAGCTACATATACGAGTAAGTCCTTTAACTTAGCTATTAATTGTGAAATTTTTTACAAGAGCTTTTTATCAACTAGTATCAGTTTAAACATGCTTTTTCATGCAAATTTCATCCTGCATTTCTGAATATACTACATGGTTTACATTTGACAATAAAGAAGTATATTTGGGAATACGGATCACCAACTCTTTCCAAACATTATAATCGATTCACAATGGTTTGGCCGTAAAAGCGTAATGGACAGAATTTTTTTTTACCACATACTGCTCATGCATAAAAGTTTAAAAAGGGTAAACTTTCTATAAAAGAAAAAAGTAAAAGTTTATCCAATCACCTTAAAATTTGGTACAAGTTGCTTATTATTAAAATTATATTAAAAACTGGTTTCAGAAATTTCTGAAATGTTTCCTTTTTTTCAATTATTTAATTTACGCGAAAGTGTAGACAAAAGTAATTCGATATTTCGTCACTAAGAATATTGCCAACGTCGTTGGTATAAGACTTACAACTTCTACGCACGCTAAGGCCTAGGTTTCGAATCCTGAGTATTTCTTTTTTCCATAAATGTTATCCGTTATTATGATTTTAAATTCATAATTATAAAACGCTTTTTTTTGTCAACACAAGTGATGAAGTGACCAAAAATGCAACTTTTTCTCAATAGTTGGCGCTTTAGGGCCAGGCCACACTGATCAACGGCCTTTCGCATTTTGCCTATCGAAAAGGAGCACACTTGTACGCATTATGCCGATTTACTACTTCATCATCTGCCTGCTCTGCTCCCATGTTATTTGGGGTCGGCGCAGTATGTCTTATTCTTCCATACTCTTCTGTCACTGCCGATTTACTACTTAAGGAGCCGTAATTGCCGTAAGGGGCCGTACAGCTCCGTACGACAGATGCGAGCGAAAGAAAAATCAATAAACACGATCCAACTTGTTCACGCGGGAACTCCCCGCATTAAACTATATACGTTATAACTTTTACAGTAGGTAAATTCTGTACATTCAAAACTATGTTACAACTTTCCGCCAACTTTCACCGTCGTCAGCCGTCGATCCTTAGCGAGCGACGGTTGACCGCGTTTCGCCGCCGGGGCGCATTCGCCGCGTAGATGCGAAAGGATTAATTTCGTTAATTTCGCCATTTTACATAGATTCAAATTGAACTTTACGTACAATATATGAATCAAATAAATATTATAAATGCTATTATAGATTTGCAATTATAAGTACACCACTTTATAAAAGGTAATGGTTTTTTTTACTTTGTTCTTTTATAATTAACACCCAACGAAGTAGGTCCGGGTTAGCTTATCCATCTATAATGGCGTTTTCAATTAGAAATTAAAAGAAGTCTATTTCAATCAATTATTTCATCTTACAGTTTTAACTTTCTTATATTTTTTGGGATCACAACGATATTAACTGATGAATCATATTTATTTTAAATCTATTCTATATTTACCTGATGCGTGACAGTGTCCCAGAATGTCACCGTTTCAGTGCCAGACACAAAAGCAAGTGTGTTTCCATAAAAGGCGTATTTGTGGTCGGGCTTTACATTAGCGAAATATATAAACGAGTCAATGGCTATAGCCAAACGTAGCGATTTTTTTTCCCAAGACAGAGCTCGCAGAGACCCTCCAGGAACTCGCAGAGTACGTACGTGCTGTAAATAAAAAATCCCTAAGAATTTCCTGCTCCATGCTGGTTAATGTAAAACGTAGAAAATCTCATCTTTGCTTGCTCGAATTGTAAAAGACAATCAGGGGCTTAAAAAGGGGTCTCTTCTACTGGGGAACAGCCGTAGGGCTATGATACCGAGCACTATATATATAAATCTCTATTCCTGATGGAATAGATTCGCACCATTCGGAAAAGCTAATTGCCAAATATTTATCTACCGGATAGTCAGAAGATTATAAATTTCTTTTCTTTTTGTGACTTATATGCTAAAATTTTAAGTAACGTAATACCTCTCCATAAGCACTGAAAAACTGGACCACATTAGTTTGGTCAGCAGTGCAGCCAGCCGCTGCTAAAAGTGTACCATTATGGTTCCAGTGGCAGTCGACAGCCACCATGTTGCTCTCGACCACAATGCTATCTGCAATATACAGTCATCATACCTTCTCAATGTACACTTTAGAAAATTTTTTTCATTGTGCCCCACGGCTTTGCTCATGGGAATTTTGGGATAAAAAGTAATCCCTACAAGACCGTACTCTGGTGGAAATTATTTTGCCGCCCATGTAACAAAGTCCTTAAAAATCTGTTCAGGGGCATTAGCATGAAAGACAAACAAACATACATTTGCATTTATAATTACAATAGGATTTTCTAGTGCTTTGCATAAAGACTGAGTGTTGCGTGACAACTACCCCATTGTCATATCATTTATTTATTTATGTCTTCCTATGTCATGCAGTCATTTTTAAAAGCATTCATACCACTTATCAATCAAATCTTACCTTCCTCAATACAGTTTTTCATGAGGAGTATAGACCCATCTTTATAGCATATTGCCAGAACAGGCCTATTTGGTGGGGCTGTACCAGCATACCAGTCCATTGAAATGATTTCCATTGATCCTGTTACACCATTGACAGCAACAGGCATCTATAAGCAATAGGTAGGACTATTTAATTTGCAATTCTAAATTGATAAGAGATTAAAGAGAAAATCTTTGTTACTTAGAGTTCATCGAATCCAATCATTCATCGGATGATGTCTGAGATCTACTTGTCTGGCTATTTTATTAGATACAATTCAACAAGCATATGGCTCATCAGACAGGACATGGTCACCCCTGCCTAAAGATACCAAATAAGTTAAAACCAACTCATGTTTTCAATACTTGAAAAAAATAATATAGTCAGTCTTACAGTAAAATTTCCTTGATCATCATACAAATGTAGTTCTCCATTAGTAAGAGCAAACAGTAGCAGTGAGTTATCTGGTGACCACTGAACTGCTGCTAAGCCAGGACCTTTGATATCCTTTCCCCAAACACGGGATCCATCCACAGAGCCCACTATAACGGCACCTTTTTAAAAGTGTAAAAAATTATTAATTTGACGTGACACATACATAATATGTGATAGGTACATACATAACCTGTGATTAAAAAAAACTATATCTAAAAAATTATGTAAAAAATTGAATTTTATTTTTTTGTTAAATGGTTTCAATTGTGTAGTGTGTTCTAAACATTTTTGAAATCGGTCTTGAATTGAATACAATTCAATACCGATTTCAAAAATGTTTAGAAATTCAAATTTTTTAAATTGTGATAAAGAAAAAGTATGATAAATTATGTTGTACTAGCTAATGCCCCTGACTTCGTCAGACCAATAGATGCTATCTTGTTAGCCCCTTGCTCGGTTACAATAAATTATATCCCTCTGGAACCATTTCTTTTTCCGGGATAATAAGTAGCTTATCTTTTAATCTAGGTCATAGTCCATCGCTTTGCCAAATTTCATCCAGATCTATTCAGTAGTTTTTGTGTTATGCGCGTACATACATACAGACAGACAGACAAAAATTCTAAAAACAATCGTTTTGGCTTCTATAGGTTTTATAAACAGACTCTATATACATATGTTTTTCTTAAATATCTCCCATGTACAGACATAGTTCAGTTACAATTTTATTACATGTATAGATTATGGGTTCTGTTTTCTTCATTTGTATAAATAAATATTGATAATTAAATTATAATCACCATCTTCATATGCTATGCATATTTTTTGGCCATCAGAACCCCATGCCATACTTGTTACAGTTGACTTATTTCTATTGTTTATCATCTCTTCATACCATGATCCCTAAAATAGAAAAGATGGTCCAATACTCAGTCAGTAGAACAGTTTACACTAATTTTATAACTGTGACACAAAGAGAAAGAATACCTTGTATAGCATCCATACTATGATAACACCATGCTCATCACTCGTAGTCAATTTTTGGAATACTTCATTCCAAATAGCAACACACAGCTGCCCAGTGTGACCTTCCAGACTTAGATTCATTGACAGATTTCCTCCACCACCTTGTACAGTAATTTTTACAAAAAAAATATTTAATGAAGATCTAATTTTAGTCTAGATCTAAGTTTATTTACTTATTATACTTAAAAAAAACTCCAAAAATATCTTACCAGATTCTAACTTTAAAACTTTAAGCATCCCATCTTCACCACCTACTGCTATGTATCCTGAAGAATGATTCCAAGCCAGGCAAGAGACATTTGATTGCTTTGGTATGGCAATCTGAAATAAAGCACATAAGTATCACCAATTCTGTTCTGACAAATATATATATATATAATATAGTAAGATAGCAGCAGGATCTCGTATACAGATTTATTCATATCTAAATAAAAACATAGTTAATACATAATAAAAGCAAGCGGTAAATATTTGTTGAAGTACCTTTTTACTCATATAAATAAACATCTTGAATAGTAATTTTAAACCAGACAGCCGTAATTATAACTAATAGTTTAGTTAATTTCTAACACTTATTCCTAAAACCGTTTTCAAACTTCTTTTGTGTTTATATACTCTACAGTAAGTAGGTACACACAACTAAACAATTTACAAAATTAAGAAAAGCCATTGTAAAATAAGTCAAATAAATATCCTGGGACGATTGTTTCGAACCACAATTTATTTTTCAGTATCAGTATTCAGTAAGTTTTCAATATTTAATTGAGCTAAGTTGCTATGACAACCAACACTACGCAGTAGGAGTGGACGTAAATCGTAAAATCGTTTTCATAACGATGCAGCCGAATCAAAACGATAACGTTATGAGTAGATTTGACAACCATTTATTTTCATAACGCAAAACGAAATATCGCCATATCGCCACTGCAAAATCACAGAGGTCGTTACAGTACGTTACGTACCAACAACATCATATCATAATGAATGAATCATAACGGAGCGTAAACTTCTATACGAAATTAAAACCATATATATGATCCTATATAATCAAAGATATGATCAATGTTTTTAAATATAAAAATTGATAGTTAAATCATGTAAAAATACAAAAATGTAAATAAGAAGAAATATATATATATAAGGTGAACTTTATAAATAAAACTACGTTTAAAAAAACCGACTTCAAATGTGCGTATAATACACAAGT
Organism: Cactoblastis cactorum; assembly: GCA_020352625.1. Classification (NCBI taxonomy): domain Eukaryota; kingdom Metazoa; phylum Arthropoda; class Insecta; order Lepidoptera; family Pyralidae; genus Cactoblastis; species Cactoblastis cactorum. The sequence continues at coordinate 10,812 of JADGIL010282537.1, forward strand.
ACTAAAAAGAATAAAATAATAATAATTAGCGTTATTTTCAAACAGTGCGTAAATAATTGTTATATATAAGTTCTATATTTTATCACTGCTTGAAGTCGGTGCCTCTTATTAACAGCAGCGCCATCTAGTTATAACGATTGAAGTATAATTACTCCATTTTACTAGATTTACGGCATTACAAAGGCACCGACTTCAAGCAGTGATTAGTATATCAGTTATAGTATATTCATGGTCCTTTTAGTTACATGCTAACTCTGTTAGTACGAGGTACGTATTTGAAAAGACCTACAACCATCTGTTTATTGA
>JADGIL010282732.1:0-11174 GCA_020352625.1 Cactoblastis cactorum
ATATTGACATCCGCAACAACCCTACAAGTTATGTACGCTAAATACTTTCAAGTCATTGAAATAAAAACAGAAATGGCTCAAGTACGTATCCAAAAAAATTGTGGTGTGAATAAAAAAGTATGGAGGAGGGTCCAACTGTTGACCAAGATTCTGAAGTGTAATAAGATTGCTAATAATTATGTAAGCAACTAGATAATATTTATGTAAAGGTAGTTATTTAATTGAAAAATCTATTGTAATTGTAACCATCACGGCAAATATGTTTTCACATTTATTATTTACTAAAGTAAATAACAGGTACGACTTTAGATTTCTTAATAACATAGACATGTCTTAAAGTCTTTCTTCAAATTTTTACTTACCAATTGTACCAGGTGGTATAGGTACCCTTTATGTACTAATTAATATACCAAGAAACTTGGCGCCTAAATTTGGAATTTATTCATTGCCGATGAAACCAAATAAAGTTTGGACCAATTTTGAGTAAACATTTCATCATACGATTATTTTAAGTGTCAAATGCATGTGTAATTTTAATATCATGTAGTATTTTTATTTTATATAACCACTAATTGATGTGTAATATTCAGATTTAAGAAAAATATGTATATAGTATTTGATAGTTGAATTCCATAAAACCTTAGGAAATTCTTCAATTTTAAATTACCTATGTAACGTTCTACATAAATTCAGTCAGTTATATGTTTAGAGGTTTGGTGTGGTGTATATAAGTTAATACTTTTTATAAAGTGCCTCTGAAAGACTAATTTGAGGAAAAAGGATTCTAGCCGTTTTCTACCTAAAGATGAAAGCAAGACACGACGCCAGCGCCCTCTACTTGTGCATTATCATAAGCAATTGCAGCTACAGATAAATGTTAAAAGTATTTGTTACATTTTTGTAGAACGAAATGCAATTTATGTACGGGATGTACCCTCAACATAGTTAATACTCAAGGTACTATACTACTCACTAACTCTCTCACTCAATCTTGTCTTTCCGCAAGCAAGGAATAACTCATTTTTATGCTAGTATGCCTCACTTTAAAACAATTTTAGGCACTAATCATATAATTATAGCCAACTAGATAGCAAGTAGCTTATATATATTTCTTCTAACATATGATATCTCACTTAGAAAATTAATCTTTATAGTTTTTAATCAACATTTTACAATCATTACAATTGTAGTTAGTACTTAAAATCAGAACTCAAGTAAATTTTAATAATAGATCTTTCTGTTACGCAATTAAATGTAGTACCTGAAAATGTTCCAATTCACAAAATCAACATTTTGATAAAATATGGTTTAAAGTTCTATACCGCTTATAGCTATTAAGGCTTTATATGATCAATTTGGTGTACTTAACTCAATTTTGACCTGATTGTGGGTTGGAACGTTTTTCAACATTCAATTTATGTGCTTGTATTCATAATGGATTTATTAACTGAAATGTAAAAAGGGTGTTAAGTATTACAAACGCAATTATTGAACAGTCGACTCTCACTCCATGTAACGCTGTGCTATGTTTTTCTGTACCCTTTACGTAGCACGTTTTTTTTTTTTTAAATAAGCGTAACATTGTACAACCAAAAATTGCATTGCTTAATAATTTAACGACCCCATTATATATATTTTTTAAAGAAAAGTACAATGCATTTATTTTAGAATTTATCTTTTTCTTACATAGATTTTTCTTCTATATCATTTTATTTGATATATTATCAGGTCACTACTAGAATAAAGAAGGAAATAAGATCTGTATCACTATTATTATTTATAGGATAAAGGGTCTGAAATTGAATGTACCTATTTAAAGTGTAAAAATCAACTGTAGCTAGTAGCTATTTTTAGTGTGACAATAATTAAATACATTCCCATTGTGAATACACAGCTTATAGAGTATATTTTAGCGGAATTGATTTTTTATTGAGTTATTATATCCAAGAGTCGCGAGACTCACAGGTCACTCTTAGCAAAATATTAGGCTTATTAATAGAATAGAGATTCAGAAATAGTGGCAGGTTACTAGTCAATAGCGTTTAGTCAATACCCTATGTGAGTGCATTCTTCTCGCTATCTTGTTACTCCCAATACGGTCGATTTTACAGAAAAATGCAAATGCAATCATATAGCAACAATTTAAAAAAATCTTAATTGACCTTTAAGCGGTCGCGAGATTTTCGTACAAAACCGATTTTTGTGCCATTTTGACCCTTCATAACTTTTTTAGCCAGAACAATATCAAAGTCCATTTTTTACGTCTTCATTGAATTTTTAATAAAGCTGTATACCAAAATCCAACACACTAGGTTTTTTCTGCAGACGAAACCTAAAATGACTGGAATAGAAACAACATTTCTCTTTCGTTTAACATTTTTCAGCTAATTTTATTAAATGCAAATAAATTTCCAACATGAACACAAATGAGTTTGTATGAGTTCATGAAATATATTATGACAGTTATAATGTAAGCCCTAAATTTAAATAGCTTAGCAAAAAAAAAAAAGCTTTTCAGAAAAATGTTAAGTTAATTTAAAGTTATTGCATTGTTTACACTGTAAAAATATGAAAAAATCGGGAACTTTTAATTATGGCCTTAGTTAACAAAATATCAGCTTTAAAAAGTCTTTTAAATACATAAGGCAAAAAAATAACTTTTCCTGCACTTTCAAAAACTTAAGTTCAGTGAACACAATTAATGTAAAAATTAAATAATATTAAAATAATAATGGTATGTGATATTTTGCTGGTTGTTATTTTTTGCAAATGTAATTAAGATGGACAGCTTTAAGAGCTTAGATTTAAGATATTGGGACTATGTATTATTATGTTCAACCTGGTTCAACCGAACACAATTTATACATTTTTTCTCAAAAATATGAAGCCTTTGAATTTGGACCAATTATTGAAAAATATTGTAATGTTTTTGACATTACATGAACAATAATCTCATTTTCATTGGCTTATTATTTTCATATTACATGTTCCTTAAGCTGGCTTAGTTTATCATTTTCATATGAAATCTAAATTAGCTGAGTAGTCTTGTAAATATACTTACTCATAAGAAATAATGATATTCATATGAATAATTTTGGTTAGCTTAAATAAACCTGATCACATTCAATTCTTTGTTTTATTTCTATACTTTCCTTAATGATCCATATATCCAGATAACAAAATTGTAAGTGATAATTATTAACCAGTTAAAATCTCATAAATTAAATCAAAACAAATGAGAGTATAAGATGGAAATGTATAATATAACAATGTATAATTAATTATTGTACAAATTTTAAATTTATCAATGTTTTACAATTATTCTTTTAACCATTCAAGTCCTTTCTCATATAAATCTCTTTTAGCTTCTTTGATTTCTTCCTGCAACTCTCTTGCAGCATCTTGACAGTCATTGAATGTAAACACTCTGTACAGTACCACAGTTAATGCATACAATCCGAAAAGAATGACGAATATTAAAGGCGAGATCATAATTAAGTTCATATTTTTTTCTATGACTGGATGCTTTACATAACCTCCTACAAGGGAGTACCATATTGCGAATACAGCAGAAATCACTGAAACCCATTCCAATAACTTCGTCATGTTTCTGAAACAAGATTAGGATAGATAAGCCATAGTACGTGCTTCTTTATAAATAAAATAACAAAAGTACGTTTCTAAAAATAGTATCACGGTACCTTTAAAAACAAAGAAGTTGATGACAAAAAATTTCAGTTATTTTTATAGATAATAATTGTGTTATTGAATTCCTTCCAATTCACATTGTTTATGAATGTGTCAGAATCAGAATTCAGCTGGAGTCTGTCAGTGTCAAAACTGTCAACTTATCCTACATATGTTTTTTATCATCTCACTGTTTAGGGCACTGACTGTGGTATTATGCAAATACCACAACAGGATTCAATCCCCGATCATGTCATGACATCAGTGCTTGCTTAGTATGTATAACAAGACCGCGCTTAGCTAAGCCCTTGCCGTCAATACTAAAAAAATATATTAGTTATAATCAAACAAATCCCTCACACGCAACGCATCTTCGTATATTTCTGATTTAAAGTTTGTTCTCAAGAAAGTCTCGAACTATCTTACCCGTGTCTCGAACTTACCTTTTCTGTTATATGTATTAGATTCTCTCTATGTCTTGAATATTAAAAGAATAACATTGGATCGAATCTAACCCAATTGTATAATATATAACATAATATTCCTTGAGAATTTATACATATATGATTTCCTACTTTTTTTATTTGTGACGTTATATCCGGAAATATTTTTTTATTTTTGCCAGTGCAACACTGACTTTTGTGTCGTAAAAGGGTGAGTGAACCGCCTCATTGTTATTTATTGCATTTGTCTCTAATAATACATTAATTAGCTGTTTTACGGGTACAGCCAGTGCAATAACATAGGTCGCGATAGCCATACCGATGTGAGTAATATACTAAAGGTGTGGCACGACGCTGGGGCGTTGTTTCTTAGTGCAGTGACTTTATTTGTGTGAAAAATATTCTGCCTATCTCGACGCAACATGACCGAGTACAAATTGGTCGTGGTAGGCGCTGGAGGCGTCGGTAAATCCGCATTGACTATACAACTGATACAGAATCATTTTGTGGACGAATACGATCCTACGATCGAGGATTCGTATCGCAAACAAGTGGTAATAGATGGTGAAACGTGCTTACTGGATATTCTGGATACGGCCGGACAAGAGGAATATTCTGCTATGAGGGACCAATATATGCGGACGGGTGAAGGTTTCCTGTTGGTATTTGCAGTGAATAGTGCTAAAAGTTTCGAGGACATTGGCTCATACCGGGAGCAGATAAAGAGGGTGAAGGACGCCGAAGAAGTACCTATGGTATTAGTCGGAAACAAATGCGACCTTCAGGCCTGGGCAGTGGATATGACGCAGGCGCGCGAAGTAAGTCCTATTTGTTTTTATTGTCATTGAATAGTCTTTGCTGAAATCTGCTCACATATGTTGTTATATTTTATGTGCATATAAATGGTTATAGATCCCTAATGATAAAATGCTAATGATGATACCAACAAAAAAAGATAATAATAATCTATTGCAACACAAACTTAATACTAATAATGTATTCACTTACTTTGATCAAAGTCTGTTATAGTATAACTATCATAAAATTAACAGCGATGAGTTCTTACATAGAAAAACTAGATTTTCAGTGTTTATTCAAATCACAACAAACTAGTGAACAGCATGACTTGAAAGTACACATATGAAGGTACACAGGTAGACAGATATGAATTAGTAAATACTTTAAAAAATAGGCTTTGGCGCATGATATGTAGAGGATCAGATCCCAGAATCCAGGCATAATGGATTTACTATTTTGTTACTATTCCCAAGCAATTATGACCCGGAATTCAGTGATTTGATACCTATTAACATTAGGATAGGACCTATTAACATTACCTTAGAATATCACACAATCAGTACATTTTTGTGGTCCCTTAAAAAAAAGGTATTAATTTAAAAATTTGAATATATGTATATCTAGATATAACATCACTCTTACAAAGTACATTGATATGTGTGAGAAAAAAAAAATTTAAAGAATATTGCAAGCATCACCTCAACCCTGATCAAGTCTATAAGAAATATTGCAATTATGAGTTTCAGGTCAACAAAAAGTCTTCTTTACACATTAAACTGTTTTGTTAAATTTTGTTAATTTTTCTGTTAAAATTTGTTTAGAATAAATTATATTTTACACTTATCATTTGACAACCTTGTTGGCACAGTGGTTAATACCTTGCCATTGTACTAAGAGGGCCAGGCCAGAGGATCTCTGGTCAGATGATGATCTTTTCCCAATAAATCTAGGTCTTAGAATTTTTTTTATCTATATATGTATTTATTCTAAAACATAATGTTGTTGAGCAGTATTATATGTATAATAGTATAGTTTCTAAAGCCAATCATTTAAAATGCAAACATGTAATGTGAATCATAAAAAGATTATCAAATTTAAAATGATTTGCGATAAAGTTAAGCGTTATTACATATTTGATTATGCAAATGTAAGAACAAACATTTGAATGGAACACATATTTTATTTACCCATAAATTTACTACTGGTGATGTTAATAGATGAAGAAAAGCATACAAATAACATGCAGGTGGGAGAATGCTAAAGGCACGTAATTTATTTGCAACTGACAAACCTCCACGTACTTTTGAAGTGACAAAACTTAATCTTGATGCTAAAAATTACATAGACTTAATAAATCGTCAGGAAGTAAAGTTTCGTCCTACTATTTTTAAGGATTTACACAAAATATCTCATTTAGATGATTCCCAAAATAGGTGATGAATGCTTTATGGTTATGAGACTGCTTTGTTATAATCATGTTGCAGAGCGATCTGTTAGGATGGTGACAGAAGCTGCTATGTCAGCATGTACAAATCTTGAGTTAGTTTGATATAAACTAAGTTTATTTCCAGAATAAATATGATAAAATTAGAGTGCATGCAGGATTTTATGGAACATTTGAAACAGATTTTCACATTATTGCCCCTTTTGTTTCATGCAATTTTTATTAGTAATATCTTTATTAAGATGTTTATTTTGTTTATTATGCATTTAAAATAATTTTCTAATAAAATTCTCACACTTTTTTTTTGCTTTTAGTAAGACATATTTTTCTTGGAAATCGTATATCTTATGAGTATATGCGAGGGCTAAAGATATATGTTTCGTTAACTTTTTTTGTTATTTCTATTTATTATGGTACACTACAACATAATATTACTATTAGAATTTGAATTTACAAGATTTTTTTTTCATACAAGAGTGACCCTGCACAAACAGAACAGAATAATCCATATTAATAAATGGGAAACTGTTTGTAAAACATTAAACAGAAATAATTGGATGTCTAGGGTCAAACATACACTGCTCTTAAACAAAATAATCCTCTAAATCATCTCTAAAGGTATAACAGTTTGTATAAAAATTGATAGTAGCAAAAATAGACTAATTTCAAGCAAATTCATAAATAAAAAGTTAAAAAGTCTATTATTTGTCAGTGATATTCGGATTGCGGCGGTAAATGCTCATAAGCTCTTTGGTATTTGTACCTACTTGTCTTTACTTCTAATCCCTTAAATCATTGCCAACACTAAGACAGAGTTTAGACAAGTTGACTGCTTTACTACTATCTACTAACTATATAGTGAGAATGTTTTTTTTATGGGTGTCAGATTTTTTATCAAGTCTAAATGGAAGAGTGGTAGCATCTGAACACGACTATCAACACTGTCAATAAGTAGCAATGTATTACACACCAGTAAATAAGAAGTCAATAGGTGTTAAGGTCTCATTATGTTTTTCTTTTGGAAGCAGCATTACTTTAGTACTACTAATGTCTTGATATTATCTCAAGCCACCCATATTATTGGGCTATTCTTCTGATTTGCAGGTCGCGCGGAGTTACGACGTGCCCTTCGTGGAAACGTCAGCTAAAACACGCATGGGTGTCGATGACGCCTTCTACACGCTAGTCCGAGAGATCCGCAAAGACAAAGAAAGCCGCGGCAAGAAGTACAAGCGAGGAAACAAACGAGGCCCGCGGGGGCACTTCAAGTGCATATTACTGTAAACTACTGGTATACTAATATTTATGGATATTGTCTAGTTCAAACTTTCGCATATGGAGTGACTTGTGGATGCTCTGTCCCAATTTTGACATAATGTCACCCAAGTTGACCATGGTCCACCCAAGCATAAGGCAATCTATGGGTCAAAAACAATGGTCATGAATTCTATGTAACATAATTTTAAAATTTAATCCCACTGAAAATAATACCTATACTCATCACAATACACAGTTTCGGATGGAAAGCCAGTATTTTACTATATAGGCCTGTAGCTTATGAATTTCAATATTTACAATATTCACATTTTTTTTTAAACTTTCATATGCCCTATGTGAATACAATCTTTATGCTTTTATAATTTTGGTACAACACGTTACTGAGAATTATTGAAAGATGTGTGTTTAACCTCTTGCTGCATACCCCCTTTTTCATAAAAAATATATATAAGCTTGCTAAGACCATTTTATTCTTAAGTTGATTTAGGAAATACAGGAAAATTATTTTAAAACAAAGATTTTGCTAGTTTTTTTCGGAATAAGTGCAATCTTTAAATGCTGGTGAGCTAAACATATTAATAAATGTCAAAATATGATAAACATCCGTAAACATTAGTTATAATATTATAAACAGCTGACTGCAGAAGCACCCTTGGAAGAAAAAAGTTGATAGGCATCATTAAGAAACAGCTGGGTGGGAAAGATTCAGTCTGAGCATCACTTGAGATTGAGGTTTTTGACAAGCATTTACACAAACTGATTTACTACTATGAAGTAATGTGATTTAGTCCTAATATCTGATTTTATAAAATACCAGCTTATTTCTGCGATTTGTCTGTTTAACTTAAGCGCGTACTGACTCCTCAGTATTAAGATGAAGCATGCGCTTTTAAGGTATACCTACAATACAACAGTGAAAACCGCTTCAAACAAATAGGCAAGAAAAAGAAGAAATTGTTTAGGTTTATTGGCCCTATAGAATCTCTCTCCCTATAGAAATTCTTATAGAATCTTATTTTTACCCAATATTTCTTTATTGTTTATTTTATTTTTGTTGTAAAGAAAGTTAATTAATCAATCCATAATTATAATATTATTATTTTGTCAACAAAAGTGTTTACAAAATACAATTCTGTTAAAATACGCTTTAACAGAATATTACTATTATTAATCGACAAGTCTATAACATACCTACAACAATAATCTACATACTTAATGTCAGGACAATGTTTTTATATAAGAAAATTTATAATAAAAGGACAAGGTTATAAAATATGGCGGTACGAAGTTCGCCGGACGGCTAGTATTAATATATGGTATGAATGTCTTAGTATTTACTAAATTTATATGTTTACAACAGATTTTCTTGCATAATAGTAAAAATTATAAACCATATCCACATTGCAGGATTGTTTGTTTGACAATTGAATAATTGACGCAATCCGTCACAGTTATTTGCACTTATATATAAATCAATATTATTTTAATTAAAGACAGGCGTCATTTCTGTTAGTTTATCGGAGTCACCAAATATAAACTGACAAAATGCAATAATCCACATGTAATGGTTTTACCTCAATATTCAATGTAATAATATGATAAGTGATATACAAATAATGTTGTATTGTTTAATTAAGGTCAAAAAACCTCAATCTCAATAGTATGACTATTATCTCGTTAAGGTGCTAATGTAAATGATGTCATTTTTTTTGTAAATTACCATTTGCCATATCACTTTATAGGTCAACTTTGTATTTTGCGAGGTGGGAATGTGTTACACTTCTAGTATAAGCTTACAACACTCAAGACTATTATTATGAATAATATAGTTAGATAGAAGTTTTGAATGAAATGTATTTTTAATTTGAACTGTATATGTATCAAATTCTGTATGCATGGAAAGTTTTATACTTATTTTGCTCGTCACAAAACTTGGTTGTGCATGATTTCGCTCTGTTATTTTAATTAGCATATAAGGGATGATGTCATTCAATTATATTTCATAAAGTGCGGTCACACTGCGAAATAACTATGGTTATTAGCCTCTATTATACAATAAATCTTATTAAGCCAATACTGTCCCATTTTGAAGTTATTTTTATAATTCTGTTATGAATCAAGTTAACAAACCAACAGTTTTTTGAAAATATTGTAGTAAACTTATGTTAAAGCTTAACTGTAAAACACAATTATTAACAATAATTATTTTAACTGCTAATTCTGTGGTATGAAGCGAAGCATGAAAATTCCAAGGCGTTATGTAAGCGAATACGCAGTGTGTACTGCGCCTTAGAATATCACTGAACGGAATAAGATATTAAATATGAGCGCACAACTCATGTATGACGCGGCCGTGGCATTATAACATTTGCGAACACTGCAACGAGAAGACACCACTAGAGGATTACACTCGTGTAGTCATGTCACCCGTTAAACGTTTACATATTTACTATCATTATTTAACACATATCTGCCAATTAATAGTTCTTTGTTATTAAGTTAGGGATAATGTAATCATTTTATAAATACGTCGCTTCCATCTTCGTTCACAAATAGAGATAGTAATAAAAACCCTTTAAATAAGCGATATGTATTTTGATGATAATTTAACTCATACGTTTTGTGGAATCTAAGCTTAGCCGTGATTGTATTGTTCAGCTATGTGCGTCAACCATCGACTTATCAATATAAATGAGTCTCATATCACAACAATGTCAACTAGTACGCACTCAGCAAATCTCAAGGCCACCTACTTACGCGCTAATTATGTAATTGCATTACCTAATTAATTAATTCTTAATTTAATTTAGGTAAACATTTTTAATAGGCAGCACGAATAAGCAGGCAACATGAATAAAAATTTCGAAACATTCGATAACCGTTTTTCAAGATCAAAAAATCTTTTCCTAGTACATAAAAAAAAAATTGACCTAGAAAGAAGTTTAAGTGAGCAATGAACAGAAAAAGATAAGTGACAATGAGAAATAGAAGACGATGGACTTTGATTACATATTTTCAATTAACCACTTTCGTTGACATCTTAGTCTGTCGACGTAGTTAACTTTAAACTTCTATTGTATCTAGTTACTGTCAATCTTCTGTCATTGTAGCTGTACATTTAAAATTCCTAAAAAGATACATAAAAGTCAAATTTAAGTACAGCAGAATATTATAGCCAACATGGAAAATAAAATTCCTAGTGTATGTAGTCATAAATGTTTAAATATTATAATATAATAATGAAAGCTACGGTAAATTTAAATTATACAACGGTGAAGCTTATTCAGTTGTCTATTCATAAATTCTAGTTATGTAATTATTTATATTATAAAATAATCTACTCTTATGGGTCGATTACACGTATTCAGTGGCAATGTAATTAACTAAAGTTTAAGTAGTCGAGTGTTTACACGTGTTTTAACTTAAATTCAATTTAGTTTGATTCCTTCTTTATTCACACGCGAATTAAAAGCAAAGGGTCTAGCGGGTTAAGCATGTGAAAACTGCACTGGCTCCAAATGAAA
>JADGIL010282788.1:6522-17234 GCA_020352625.1 Cactoblastis cactorum
TTCATTTTTATATATATAGATGTATATGGATGTGTATATTAATACCACACTCAAAAAGAGAAATAAAGTTTGCGAGTTCTTTTATTCTCTTAAATTTTTTGCAAGCATAAGTATTTCTTGTGTCAATACACTGCCCATACACATACAATTCAAATCGATGCAAATTTTATGCGCTTCCGTCTCGAGTTGAATTTAAAGAAGTCATATCAGATTTGCATCGTTTATTATTATATGTATAACTGTACTACTAATTAATCCCATCTTTCCGGTTATCGTTTTTGGCGAATACAGGTAGGTTCACTAAGTACCATCATGTGGTTACTGGCTACTTCCATTATCTTGGGAAGTGCGGATTAAAAAATAGCCTTCATTTGAGGCTTCATTTTTTATATGTCTATAGATAATTATAACATAATGAAGATAAAAAAAAAACAACACAATTTGAGTGATCTAATTTAATAGAACGATCCTATCTTGTAGTTAGCCGTTCGTATCACTCGAAGAGCGCTCCTAAAATTTTATCGAGCGTTCAAATCTTCCTTGGATTTACTTTTAATTAGCCTATTATAGGATTAAAGAGCCAATTAGTCTTTAATTCGTATTTGTTGAGTCTCCTTTTGGATGTAGATTAATTAGAGTATAATTCATGTTCCGCTTACGTAGATTTTGGAGAAAATTTGCATTAGAGAACTTTCAGTTTTGGAGTTGAAATTAGTACTATAGACTAACACTTAGAAAACCTAAATTTCCATTAAATTTAATTTTGTTAACCTCCGACGCAAAAGGAGGGGTGTTATAAGTTTGACGTGTGTGTGTGTGTGTGTGTGTCATTCTGTCTGTGGCATCATAGCTTCCAAACGGGTGAACCGATTTGGATAGTTATTTTTTTTATTAGAATCGAGTGTGTTCTATGTTTAACCCCTATAGCAAAATGAGAGGTGTTAAAAGCTTGACGTGTGTGTTGTGTCCGGAGGTAAATTTTTAATGTAATTACTTTAGTTATAGCGATCAGAACTAGAATTAGTTAGAATAACCGAATTGGGAACCCTTTATCGAAAATATAAATATATTATCAATTTTCAACTTAATTTTCAAAGTTGAATGACTTATTATTGTTTGGTGTTTTTCTTTATAATTTATGCTAAATTAAACACTACATAATTAACTTTGTTAATGTTAACTACTAGTTCTTTAAGATTAATGTCTTAAATTCATAAGACATTCCGTTTTATAAATATAATTTCATTATTTTATGAAATAGGGAGGCAATCAAGCAGGCGGGTCACGTGACGTTAATTGATCACCGCGGCCCAACACCTGCACACACAACATATAGATCATGATAATAGAATAAAACAGAACAAATGAGTGGGACGCATGAAAAGTCCCGTACCATTTTAAAACAAATGGAAAAAATATCACATTTAATGGGATCTCCCCTTAAATACTCATTAAAATTTAATTTATTAATTTTTAAATTTAATTTATAAATATACATTTTATGAATATTTCAAATATCTACTTGTTGCCGTTATCTAAGTCTAGCAAAATTAAGCAAACAATTCACGTTTGTGTGGAAGACCCTTTAAATGTTTGTTTAATTTTTATTTAATTATTTATCTGTAGTTATTACAAGTATATTATTCTGTAAATATATCAAGTGTGTATCTGTTATCGTTATCAATATCGAGTACAATAATAACGTTTGCTGTATGGGAACCTCCTAATTATTAATTTTATTGTTGTTATTTGTTGTTGAAGCGACAACAGAAATATATCATGTGTGAAAATTTCAACGTCTTTCACGGGTCATGAGATACAGCTTGGTGACAGACAGACGAATGTTAATTAAAATGATAATTATGTAAACTCATAAAGTAAATTAAAACAAATAAAAGCTCTTATTGATATTTGAAATTGAAAAACATTTTAAAATAAGGATTAAAGATAAACCGTGATTTGTGTTTTACTCATCGAATGCTGCCAGCCTTCTCGGCATGTTACCACGAGGGGGCTTTTTGCCGAGACTGTACAGTTTGCAAATTAATTTAATTAAGCTCTTAAGTTTTAATTTGCTTTACTTTTTTTTGTTTACTTAATACATTTTTAATATTTTCGTGAAGTTTTCGTAAAGTTTGTATAGTAAGTTTATTTAGCATTAAACAGTGTGGCATCTTAAAAGAAAAACGAATGTTACAAGGTAATATCATCGGATTAATCAAATATTTTTTTGCGCCTCTTGAAATGTAAATAAAAAATAAAATATTCTGCTAAAAATAGAAAGCATACATAAACGTTCATAATGAGATTGATCAACCAAACAAGTTGGTTGGAAAATAAACGAACAAGTTACCGTTTCGGTGGGCGCAGCTATTTCTAACTTCGGTGGCGGTTTCCGCCCGGCGTCGGCAGAAACTTCAACTCACAGCTTCATTGTTTTCAAACATATTTGTCTTTGCTCACAGTTTGTACAGCACAAAGTTTTACTTAAAATTTAACAGTTAAAACGATATTTAAACTACATAAGAGTCACTTTTTATATTAAATTTGATTTAAAATTGCAAAGTCAATGAAAGCAGTTGTCGAAAACATTTTCGTATCGATGTTATTTACGCGGCGGGAGGAGGAGCGAGGGCGACACGTCTGGCTTCCACGGCTCGTCATCGCCGACTGAAGCCATCAGGGCGCTGAAAAGAGCACATGCTTCCAGCCTCCTTTTTATGAAACTAGGGGTCAATCAACTTGAGGGATGGAGTGCGTCCCGTGCAAGGTTTAAAGGGATTCTCCCTACAATTACAGTTCATTGTAATTATATTAAAGACAACACAACATGAAATTAGTCGTTAGTCTGCGTTCGAAGACTTCATCAGCTCCTATTATGTTATAATGAATGAAAAGTTCCATGGCGAATATTTGCAACGTCGTATAAAAAACGACCCAGTTCGATATTTGAAAAGCGAATTATATATTTCGAAATTCAAATTAGAGAATGAGCGAAAAATAAAGAGTTAATAGAAAAAAAGTTAAACGTTTAATTCAATTTATAAAAAATATGTGTATGTTGTTTATGGTGATTTCTTTAACGGTTACAATTATAAAATATGCTGCATCGCTCGTTATATTATATTTACGAATACAAATTAACTATAACTCTCTTAAGTACCTATTCAATTAAAAAATAATTATTATTATTTGTAATTAATCTCTTAACTGGTATTTGTAACGAGAGTAAACAATGTGGAGTCTTTAGAAGACCAAAAGAATACAAAACAATATTTTTTGTGTCTATCTGTATTTTTATATCCACATCACGAAATATAATGAAAGAAAGTTAAAGTACGTAATGAAAATTGATGCGGTTTTCTCAGTAGTGTCGTAGAACGTAGAAGTTAACTTAAAAGAAGGCGCAGATTTTATTTTGACATGCGTTGCTTATAACCCGAAATATTGTCAACTAGCTTTTGCACGCGACGTCGTCTATTCGTAACTATTATTAAATCTCGGGTTCTGAGCGTCGTATCAAGATAAATCCAACAGTAAGACTTTCTATGATACAACTGTGAAAAACGCATCAAGTCTGTGGTTTTTGTGTGATGCGTGTACAAACATAAGGACAGAAAAAAATCTAAAAAATATCTTTTTGGCTTCTCTATAGACCTCTTATATTGTTTTCTCTTTAATATCTTCTATGTAAAGACATAGTCCAGTTACAGTTCTACTATTTGTATAGATTACACATAAGTTGTGTGGGTACAAAATAGCGGGCAGAAGCAAGTTGAATTGTAAATGTAATTAGAAGATTTATTACTGAAAGACAATTTACTTATTGATGGAAAGAAGCTTCATTAAAATGGCAAGGGGTTAGTCCATCGCCGATGAGAAGGATCCCCTATTTAAAGCCTCTCGCTTGATTGTCTTTTACAATCTCGTGTACATTCTTCGTTTTTGTTTCACTCCTAACTCGTTTCACAATACCCATCAGTGTATTTATATTAAGAGCCCAAATAACCAAAACGTTGATTGTTCATCTACTCAACGTAAATTGGGTCGGCTACCCAACCGAAAGTAAAAGTGAATTAATTTTAACCCTTCTTCCATCTATCTATAAGTATATATTATGCCTAAAACAGTTATACACATATACATACAAATCTACTTATAATTTTGCAATGCTACTAGCCTTTACGGAACTCGGACCCGTCCCGAATTGGTATTGGTTTAAAAACCTTCCTCGTAAATCACCTTATCTATTAAAAAGCCTCATCAAACTTCGTTGCGTAGTTTTAAAAATAAGATTAGATTCATACATAGATGACGGAAAGCGACTTTGTTTTATACTAGTAGTGATAACGTCACAAAGATTCTTCTTTAATTTTGTAGAAATTGAATTCAACAACAACTAAAGACAATATAAATAAATAATAAATAAATATATAGGGACAAAACACACAAATTGAGTCATCCCCAAACTAAGTTCGAGACTTGTATTATGGGATACTAACTCAACGATACTTTATTTTATAATAAATACATACTATATAGATAAACATCCAACACCCAGGTCAATCAGAAAAAAGTCATATTCCATCATGGCCTGACCGGGGATCGAACCCGAGACCTCCTGAGTATCGGTCAAGTACGTTAACCGTTACACCACGGAGGTGTAACAATAAAGTTTTGCTTGTTAAATTAATATACATAAACATTTTTGCTTGTGAAAATGTTCTACGATTAATTAATACTTGGAAAACACTTTTAAAAGATTTTCTTTTGTTCCTGCTAAGAAACAGTAAAACTAAGAACTAATTAATGTAATCTGTCACCTTTCTATTTGCCTCTAATAAACTTTGTCAATTACGTTACATAATCAAATTATAAACAATTAAGGCTATAGTACTTTCTTTTATCTTTTTTTGTCGGGGAAGATCTAAAGTGTTTTGATTGTCAGCTGCTGCTTATGGACGTCTGCAACATTAGTGATGTCAGTCGAGCGTTATAAACCCTGGACTAAGGGTTCCGTAGCAGTGGAAATATTAATCTCTACGGAATAACATGATAGTATTTAGTGAGAGCACTTAGTACGGGAGTTGAAACCATTTATAAAAATTCTAGACTTTCAGTTTTTAGATTACGGCTTCGCTCGCGTCAGTTTTAGGGGGGTGGAGGAAGAGACAAAAAGTAGCATATGTAACTAACTCTCTAGCCCTTTAACTATATGCTCATAAAAATCACAGTAATCCGTTACTCCGTTTTGGTATGAAATTCCAACAAACAAACACACTTTCCCATTATAATATTAGATAGTATGGATATATAGTAATTATAATATGAAATTATGAATACTACCTACGCCATCTGCGTATATAACTATGAACAGATAAACCACATACATCTTAGTTATCGTCCTTAATATATTTCAGGTAAAATAACCACTTTATAAGGTTTTTATTGCCTTTTGTCCATAAGACGTAAAAACTAATCTAATCCCATTATTTTTTTCTTTCACAGACAAAGTAGGTGAAGGTCAATTTCAAACTTATACCGAAAACAAAGTTTGGAAACTACCTCCAGTAACAGATAGGAACATCG
The DNA here is from genome assembly GCA_020352625.1 of Cactoblastis cactorum. NCBI lineage: Eukaryota > Metazoa > Arthropoda > Insecta > Lepidoptera > Pyralidae > Cactoblastis > Cactoblastis cactorum. The sequence goes on from JADGIL010282788.1 coordinate 12,112, forward strand.
CAATGATTTATTCGTGTCTCAAAGTTTGCCCAAACAGAGTCTAATTTGTCAAACTGCGCTGAAAAATTAGGTTGGTATCATCTCGGAATTATTTGTAACACGCAATACGGTTGGGGGACTGAAATATTTGCTTGCTTACTTTTTCAAGGAAATGACAAAAATAGCACTTCTAATAAGTTTCTTTAAATTTTACTATGCAAACTTTAGACTTTTTATGAATCAAATTTTGTGAATTCAAATTATAAACTCTATCTTAGTGGTTATTACTAATGTTAACTTTACACAACATTCCTATATATTACTAAAAGAATTAAATCTATTCTGACATACATAATATGTACTAACTCAATACTATATTCTATTAAATAGACAATATTATTTAAAAAAGTATTAAAAAAGTACAAGCTTACATTGGGGCTAATCAATCTGGGTGACTTTTACCTACATAATTTTTTATACTTAGACAGCTTTTAATAAAACCAAAACAGCCAAATGCGAGTCAGACTAAGGGTTCCGTACCATTTCTTATATACAACGCCAAAACAGTCACATTTACTGTATGGCAGCTCCCTTAAATATTTATTTTATTGGTTTTTGTATTTGTTGTAGAATCAGCAACGTATGTGTAAATTTCCAATGTCTAATTTTCACGGATTATGAGACACAGCTTGTTAAACATCTAGACAGACAGCAAAGACTTAGTAATAGGGTTCCGGTTTTGCCCTTTGGGTACGGCACCCTAAAAAGACTAGCAAGTATTGTATTGAAATTTCAAAACTAAATATAAGAGCCTGCTTTAGTTTTTTACTTTCCTTGGAAGTTTCTTCATAGATTTTCCCAACCCGTATCTTGTTAATTTTTTTTACTAGTTTCTCTCAAAAAGAAACTCTCAAACCTTTCAGGTAAACACAGATATAGACAATGGATAATTAATTGTACAATATAAGGTATAGCTTCCAAAAATATATCGTAAAAAAAGAGTATCTTCAATTAAAATATTAAATAAAATTACTTTTTTTTTTACCCCCGATTATATTTCAATTCTTTTTTTTTATGTCAGGGGGAGGCAAACGAGCAGGCGGCTGATAACCGCCACTNNATTTTTAGGGTTCCATACCCAAAATTTTGCTCTCTCTTTGTCAATAGGTTGCATCTCATGAACCGTGACAGTTAGACAGTTGAAATTTTCACAGGTGATGTATTTATATTGCCGCTTCAACAACAAATACTAAACACATAGTAAAATACATACATATGCCCGAAAAACGTAAATATTGAAGGGGTCTGCCATACAATAAACTTATTTGCCACTAGCTAATGCCCGCGACTTCATCCGACCGATACTATGTATAATATTTTGTCAGTCCGTTTATATTCCGGGATAAAAATAGCCTATCTTTTAATCTAGGTCATATAGCCCATCGCTGTGCTAAATTTCATCGAGATCTGTTCGTTAGTTTGTGTGTGATGCGCGTACAAACATACAGACAGACCGACAAAATTTTCAAAAAGCTATCGGTTTGGTTTCTATAAAGAGTTTATAGATACTATAAAGAGCTCTTTTATATGTTTTTCTTAGATATTTCCCATGTACAGACATAGCCCAGTTACAATTTTATTATATACATAAATGTATAGACAAAACATGGCAAAGTAAAGATGTTACAGTGAATTATCGTGCAAAAATGTTCTGCTTTAGAATACTACTTGTAAGTGTTATATTAAAAACTCGTTCTTCTGGCCAATTTTATCTTATGGCCCTTCTAGGGTTACTAATTTCCACACTAATATATCTTTAGTGTCCAAAGGGTATTTCTGGTTCATTAGCAGCCCTCTATTTGTAGAGGGCGCTTTAAATCAATTTAAAAGGGAGAGCAATCAGGGGTGAGATGAGATGAGACGCTGACTGAGAACATTTATAGGCAGATATCTTTCGTATACCCTTAACCAACTTCGCAAAACGTAAATTGCGTAAACAATTGTTTAGGTTCACAATCATTTCCTCAAATGAGTCCTCCTCGATGTATACACACTTGTAAATAGTGTGTTAACAAATGATGAGATAATTATTTGCTTATTCCTAGTAAATTTTAAATTCAGATCTCTACAAATATTGATGAGAAAGAATGTAAATATTTTAACTACAGCTAAAATGAATATAGAGTTCTTATAGCATTAAATGGAGCCATTTAAACGCCAATTTATCAAGGAATTTTGCAAAGAAAGAAGAGCGTAAATATATATTTCATTACATATAATTGTTAATGCATACGTAAAAAACAATTCAAGAAGGACTTTACGGGACATTTGTTAAGTGTCAATTTGACTTGATCACTCGGAAAAAATTGACGTTATTGGAACTCATATTGGTAATATCAGTTTGATTATTCCTAAGTTAAAAACCCATGGCGTATGCATTTTAAGCACCTGATTATTTGATATTCTGCTTAGTTTTTGTATTAAAGTGTCTTTCCCTTAGCAGTTTCAGCTTAATCGCCATATTACATTGCCTGAGAAGCTTTCAGAATAATGTCGTGAAAATTTATCTAATAAAGGCGCAGTGGTAAAGACCTTACCTCTCAACCAAGAGATCCCGGGTTCGAATCCCGGTCATAAAGGAAAATTGTCTTTTTCTGGTTAACCTTGATCTTGGATGTTTATCTTATCTATTATCCAAAGAATAAACCGGAATCAATCTTAGTAAGGTTTATAAATAAATATATAGGGAAAAATCACACAAATTGAATTAGCCCCAAACTAAGTTCGAGACTTGTATTATACTAACTCAACAATACTATATTATATAATAAATACATATATAGATAAACATCCAAGACCCAGGCTAATCAGAAAAAGGTCATATTCCATTACGATCTGAGTATCGGTCGAGTACGTTAACCGTTACACCACGAGGTTGCCACGAAAGTTAATACAAACAATAGATGGCATTCTACACTCACTGCTTAACATGCTTTTCAAAGCAAGGGATCATAAGCCCAGACTAGAAATAATTTTTCACAAAATTACCGTCCAGTGGGATCCGAACCCACGACTTCCGGATTACAAGGCGCAGGCCTAGCCCACTGGACAAAGGAGGCAAGTAGACCACATATATTTAAATTACTATCTTTAAACCCCCAAACATAAAAATGTGATAGCTTTCCAGTAAAGTACCGCTAACATGTACTGGAAGTGAGATGTTGGAAGCTCGCTTCGCTTGTTTCTTAACGATGACGCTTCATCTAACAAAAGGTTAACTGTATATGTCATTTCCTCAGCTATAAAGTCATACAAATCTCGAGTTCCGTTGATGCGTTTTGTTTTTCAATTAAGTCAGTGTTTAGTATTCGGGAGACGCGGCGTCTGCTTCTAAACAGTTGGTCACTGCAGGGAATTCGCGATGTTGTACTTATAATATGTTATATGGTATCCATTATGATTAGGTTTAATGCATTTAACTTCATAATTGGCTATAATTATCTAATTATATATACATAAAAGTGGGAACTAGTGTTTACACGGCTAACTCACGTTAATTTTAGTCGGTAACGCCGACGACCTTTTCGACCTATTCATTATTTATTTATTTATTTATTTTTTTATGTCAGAGGGAGGCAAACGAGCAGGCGGGTCACGAGATGTTAAGTGATCACCGCCGCCCATAAACAACTGCAACAACTGCGGCACCCGGCTTCCCCCATTTATTTATTATTTATTTATTCGATTAGCCGTGTAAACACTAGTTATGTCATCTCGCGTAACTTTTAATGATATAAAAGTGGGAACATTTCAAACATTAATTCATCACGAAATCTTAGAAACTTATAAGTACTAGGAGATTAAAATTTTGCAATTTTCCTTTTAGGAAGTAGATGCTTTCTAAGACGGGATTATACAAAATGCTCATTGGATTGGGAATTATAAAACGCGAACGTGACGGCGGGAAAAATCTAGTATTTAATAAACTATCTAATGCCCACGACTTCATTCGCGTAAACATGATCTTTGCAATTAATAAAATCTTTTGAATTGAAGTCACTATTCCCCTCCAAAATTAATTAGTGTATATATTAAATAGACTATAAGCTATGGAATGATTCCGATGCTGATATCTTTTTTGGTAGGGAGACGGGCTTGCGCATAAAGTGTTTCGTACCATAATTGTTTAATAAACTATATCTTGTTTTTATTTCAATAAGTAGGATAATAAGAGAATATAATGATAAAATTTAAATTATCACGTTTAAAAATATATTATAGTGTGTAGAAAATTAAGAACCTACATATTATGAATTCTAGAACAATATTTACATAGAGTTGACAAATAATAATTTATTTCCAATTATTGTAATTATTTTTTTACTATGGACGGATGATTTTTCTTAAAATAAAGGATAATATTTGAATAAGAAAAGACTCTTTTTTGCGTTTAATTCTTAGAAGTTTCCTTAAATAACAATACTTTAATGTATGCCTGGGAAAACATCTAATACAACAAAAAAACATAAATCAATATAATAAGTATAAGGACAACATAAGTACAATCACATTACAAACTAATTAGCTGAATATCCCAAACTATACGTAAGTTTAGAACCTGTATTATGGGGCAATGACTCGACGATATTATAGTTTATAATTATTATATTATATATTGATATTACATATATAAATCAATACATTTTCGCTTTCAATAAATCTGGGTGTGACTGACATTGCCGCAACACAAAAATAAGGAAATATAAAATGTTTTATTGACACTAAACACCATTGGTTGACACTCATCCGACACTATTTTACGGCATAGATCTACGTGATTCTATTACAAATGAACGTTATGTAATATTTGGGTTGGATATCAATACTATTTTCTATTTTCAATAGTTTTTGTAAACATTTACGTTGTAATTATAAAATAAAGTAAAATTATTAATGGGATTTATACGACAAACAGTGCACTAAGTTACGTTTTTAGCGGCAATTAATCTTTGATGGTCTTTCGAAAAGTTACGTATTTATAATTTGTATCATAATTAGATATTTAAATACTTTTCAATTTATATTCATTAGATATAATAAATAAAACTACGTTTAAAAAAACCGACTTCAAATGTGCGTATTGT
>JADGIL010282912.1:0-10101 GCA_020352625.1 Cactoblastis cactorum
CATAACCCTAACCTAACCCTAACCCTAACCCTAACCCTAACCCTAACTAACCCTAACCCTAACCCTAACCCTAACCCTAACCCTAACCCTAACCCTAACCCTAACCCTAACCCTAACCCTAACCCTAACCCTAACCCTTTTTGAGAAAAGAATATGAAGATAATTATTAAGCAAAAAACTATTAAATGTTTATTAAAAAATAAAAAACAATTAATTGAAAATTTCAATCGATGATATAACTATATAATTATAGGTCGAACAAATGAAGTAGATGTCGAAATTACCTAAAAATTAAATGGTTGCAAACAAAATAGGAAAATGGTTTGATATGAAATATTTTTAAGATTACTTTTAACTTTATGAAGATTTGGAAAGTTTTTGTTTTATTAAATATAAATATGAGTTTTAGAAAATTATATATTCTTTTATGTTTTTTGATGGAATTTTATTTTTTCGATTATAAATTGTATCGAAAGGAATGTGTTATTATTATATTTTTCAAAACAATTCTATTTTTGTTTGATGTAGCTTATTTTGATTTATAATAAAAATACTAAATGTTTTTATATCATAAATAGCCTCTTAATTTAGAACAAAAGTAAAAATTCTTCTTAATTTCTATATGCCTTCGCAACCTTATAATATAATTTGTTTGAATCCGAATTAATGGTTCTATCATTTAGTTTCGTCTCTAGAATTTGTTATTTGTTCATTATGACAAACATTATACTTGTATTTTAGATGAATGTATAATGTAGAGGTAACTTTTTATCTTTTACTTACCGAATAGATTATTTTTATTGTTTTATGAAATCTAAAATGTCTATATTCCTTATAACTTATTCAATCCTCTTTAATTATAAAAATTTATAAAAATCATTAATTTTGCTAATATGTTTTGTGAATTATATAGTTTTTGTTTACTTTAAGAGAGAGTTTTCTATTTTTTGTATTAACACAACATATAGAGATATTTTTATACTTTAAATTCTTAATTTTGGAAGTGGAGTCTTCATGGGGGTTTTATCTTTTTTTACTCTCAATCACAGGTTAAACTTAACTTCGTTAAAAAAAATAATTCAAACATTTAAACTTTTTCCTATTCAATTTATGGCATGCGTAAATTTTTTTGTACCTTTGTGTGAGAAAGTTTCTTTTTAAATAAATTGAATTTCAAAAATTTTAGAAAAAAGTACAGTTCATTTTGACAATCATATAAAATTGTTTTTTTAATCCGACTTCAAATTTGCTATCTACTGCTTGCTTAATTTTTTTAACAAAAATTTGCGGTTATTTTCTGATACTTAGGCGAAAAAAATCATTTGGCCATAAATTTTTTTCTTTTCCTTTGTCATTAAAATTCGAGGAATGGAAAGTTTTTGGCAATTTTTATTTTAAATTTTGTTTGATTACTTGTTTTAAGTAATGTTTGACGAATAATATTATGTTTTAAAATTTAGTGTTATCGCTTTTCTTATTTCATCATATGTTTTTTGTGCTCCCTTTTTTTATTCAGGTATCATTTTAGTATTCTAATTTTCTATTTTTAACTAATTAATAAAGATATTAGTTAAATCTTTCAAATAGCTGCTATTTTGTCACAAATCTCCCCAATATCAGCAAAAAGGATTTTTGTTTCTGTTGTCATTGCTATAAGCATTTTATATAAGATATATAAAATTTTTCTTTTTTTTATAATTAAGTTATACGTTTTATAAAGCTTTTTTAAAAATTATATCGTTTTCATAAAATAGGAACAAATATAATTTTTTTATTTAAATTTGTTATAAATGGAAATAAAATCGTTTTAAAAAAGAAAAACTCTTATCTGAATTAATACTAGCTAAAGATTCTTCAAATCTAAACTTCGTTTAATCATACAAAAATAAAACAAAATTTATTCTTTGTTCATGATATTAGTGTCAAATTTAAATCGCAAAAATTCAATTTTAATCAAACACCCTATATTTATTTTATTAAGTAATTTTTATTTTTTTTAATGTAGCGACATTTCTATATAAGACAAATATTTATTCTTTGTTATTCTATCTAATCATTTTATTGTTTATATAAATTTTTCTAATGCTTTATAATGATCATCTGCTTTTACTATTCCATGAAATTACTATTCTTAGATAATTCTAAAGTTATAAAACTAAATGCATCTTAATGCTCCTCTTGGCATTTTAATAGAAAGTGGTATTTTGTATATTATATTATTTAAAAAATTAAGATAGTTACTAATGTCATTAACTTAACATTGTCAATTAACCCTTTTAATCTTATGAAATAATTTTAATATTGTACTGGTTTTTTATAGGTAAAATCTAAAAATTTATTATTCTGAAAACAAGAAAATGTGTATCTCAAGTAAATTTATAAGACAAAACTTTGTTTTATATTTTTTTCAAATGAAATGAGAATTTAATTGATAACTTGTTGTTGCAAAATCTGGTATCAAAACTTTCTTAACTTTCTCATTCTAGTTAATTTTTTTAGATATTTATGATTTCGTTCAAAACATCATTCATCAAATTCTTATTTAATATAAAAATATCCGAAGGTATATGATTTATTAAAATAATCTTGTGTAAAAGAATAGACATTAATTGATTAATTCTAATAGTTTAAAAATCTAAGTGAAGATAAAAATATTGAAATTTAAATCTATAATACATGCATTTATTAATTAAAAACGAAAATGGTTGTGTTTTATACCCATTTAAAGTAATACAGGATTTTTAGAATATATAACATTGCATTAAATAAAAATAACCAAAATAAAAAATCGATAAAAATTATATCTTATTTCACAACAATATACTTTTCAGGTTCTTAAAAAACATAATTTTTAATACTACTATAAAATATTTTTTCTATTCTTGAATAGTCAAAATAAATATAAGGCTTTTTTCTAGGAATAACTTTTAAAATACAAAATTAAAAGGAATAAGCATGAATAAAGTATTTTACATATATATAAATTTTAATACTTTTAATGAAATTATATGTTAAGATAGGCTGTATTTTTTTAAATATGTGATATCTTTGTAGATTCAGTGATTAAGTTTTTAGTGAATTTTATTTTTTTGTCATAAAATTAATTTCTAATCTTAAATTATTTGAAAAATTCATGCGTGGAGAAATGTATAAAATAAAGATTCCTAATATTATATTTGTCATTTTTCCTTTCGTATAAAACCTTCTACTTTCATTAATATTTGTTTTAATTAAATAAAAAAATATTTCTCCAAAAAAACTGATAATGATGTCACAAAGAATTTCAAATTATATATTAAAAGACTTGCCTTTTTTCCAAATCTTTATAAAAGTACTGTTTGTTATTACTTTGTATATTTACTCTTCTTGCCTTTTAAATAATTAATGTTAAATCAAATCTCATTTAAATATTCATGATAAGGTAAAAAACTTATTTTATTTTGTAAAGTGGTTTTTTATCAAACAAGATTGTTTGATTTAAAGAATTACAGAAAAATTGTAAAATCAAATTAATCGATCTTTAAATTAAAGAATTTGTCAAACTTTTGTATCTTAACTTGGTTTTGTTTAAGTATTTTAAAAAAGTTTTTAGTATTTTTCAACTTATCTTATTTAAACTTTATATTAAACTAAACGTTTTTTTATATTTTAGGTTTTTGTTCAAAAAGTTAAACAACCTTTGTATTAAGACCCCAGGAATTCATTCTCAGACCACTGTTATTATGAATCATAATAAAACGACATTAAAACTATATCCGGTTTAATTCATTAAAAGGTAAATTTATGATTTAATAGTCAAGTAAATTTATGATTTAATAGTCAATATTATGTTAAATAAAGGCTAAATTTTTTTTGAATTAAAGATTGACAGAAGGAAAAGTTTAAATATTTTAAACGTCTTTAAAAGATGAAAAGTGTCGTAAAATATTAATACATAGTGAATGTAGAATTTTTGGAAAATTAAATGATTTTTATAACTTACTTTATAAATTTATAGTATTTTTTAAATGTTGTTCATAATTCGTTCAACAGATTAGAAAACAAAAGGTTTTTCATAATTTTTATTATATTTTTAAAAAAAATAGCATATTTTAAAGATAAAAACAAAATGTTTCTTTATTTCATGCTCTTCGAAAATATTAACATTTAAAAAAATAATATTTTTCTGATTTTTAAAATTAAAAACATTTAAAAATGATTTTCATTCTGAACAAATAATTTATAAGCGGCTATGAAATAATAATTTTAAGAAAAATAAATAAAAATTATTTTAATTATCCCTAAATTTGATCATTTGAATTTTGCAGTTTCTAAATTTTTATATTATTAAAATAAAAATAAACCTAAGCACAGATGTTCTGGTTTTTACTTATTTAATTACAGTGAGAGCTTTGGATAAGTTTAAATTAATACTAATGAAAACTAATTCTACAAAATTATGAGACATTTAAGCAAAATTTCTTAAAAACATGCTTAACTGTAAATAAATTACATTGTATATAGTAGGGTTGGTAAATTGGATCAATTTTGTAGTAACAGTTGCTAATATTTGACTCATTTTTGGCTTGATAATCTAAAAAATTTAGAGAAATAGTAAGAAACAATATTTTACTTACTATATCGGATCAAAACTGAATATAAAAGAATAATCTAAAATGATAAATAGAAAAATACGATTTTACTAATTGTAAAATTTTTTATCTATGATACATCAAATTATCAAATATCCTAGGATAATCTTTTATTCAACAAAATTTAAGGAGGTTGTAAACATTAATGATTGAATCAAATTTTATCTAAGTTATAAAAATGGCATATTAAATTTGAACAAGAATAAAAATTACTTTAAAGAAGTGATATAAAGAGTTATACAAGGTGCGTTCGCTCTCTTGTTCAAAATAATGGTGACTTTGCATTTAAAATGATTGATAAGAGCTACCGTGGAAAAATGCATTCAATCGAATTGATAAGGATAGAGGTATTAATTAACATTTTACATAAACTGTGCATTTTTTTAGTTTAAAAGTTCTAATTAGAGAGATTAAAATGATTAACCTATAATTATATAATTAAAAGATTTGGTTTGTTATAATTGAAAAAAACTCTGAAATCAGATTGTATTGAAAACAAAAAATAAGAAAATGGTATCAAATAAAACAATAAGTGAATTATCAAATTGTTTTCTTTTTGATGTTTTACTTATTCAGGAACCATTTCCTTAAGAGATGTTTTGGCAAGATGTGGCTTGTTCAAAATTTAAATTTTAAAATGTTGTCTAACATAAATAAATTCATTTTTACAATGCTTATATGTTTGATCTTTAGAAAATTATAATCAAAGTTGCCTGACTAGATCAAATAAAGTTCTTGTGAAAAATAAACTGTAAATACAAATTAATTTAACAAAACCCTTAGTATTTTTCTGTGAAGTGTGTTATAGAAACTAAAATGATTTGATTTTTAATAAAAGTACAACTAATTAATTAGTTAAGTTTGATTCTAACAAAAAATTTGAAGTGTTTTTTGAGGTAAGATATTTTTAAGAGGGTTTTCTTCATTTAAGACAATGTTGCATGCTATTTTTTGAATCGAAATAAAATATTTTAAATCAAAGATTATTGATCTCTAAGTTTCTTTTGAAGTTGTCTTATTTTAATACAATTAAGCATGTAGAAATTGATTTTAAAAAAAAATTATTCACAAATTTTTGTGTTAAAGGAGAACTCAAAAGTGTAAAGTGTTTAGAGAACAAAATAACACAAGCTTTGATTTTTAAATCATGAAACGATACCTATAAATAAAAACATTATTTCATAAAGATGTGAGACAAAATATTTTGTGTTATTTTATATCTTTTTTCTAACTATGAATGTTATTAATAAAATGTTTATATGTCTTACGAAACTCTATTCACTTGTCAGCATATTACTTCTTATATTAAAAATTATAATATATAGTTTTCAAATTTTTTGTTGTTGTAAAAATTCATTTAGGATAAACTATTTATTAGATAACCGCTGCCATATATTGAGAAATATGTACAGCGGATTAAGTTTTTAATATGATTAAATCAAAAAAGGATTTTTCCTTGTAATTTTTGTTATATTTTTGGAAATATAAGAAATAAGTTTGGAATTTCTAAATTTATTAAATTATATGTACGGGGAATTTGAATTTAATGATTACCTTAAATGTAAAGGGCTGTTTATTAAATTTAAAAGCTAAAGTGTTTTCTTGAGCAAAAGATACAAAAATAAATAAAATAGTGTCTTATTAGTGTTTAAATGAACTAAAGATGTTTCTAATTGAAATACAACCACCAAAGATCATTAAACTTATTAAGCTATTTTTCTTAAAAATTTAAAGCATAGAAAATTTGAAAAATAAATAAAAATATCATATCAAGTAAGTTTACAAACTAGATCTAAAAAAATTTTTTTACATATAAATTTTTTTATTTTTTAAAAAATTTCTCAATATTCTCAAAGCCGTTAAATTTAATTCTTTTGGATAAGACAATCTAAAGATTAAAATACCTTTTGATATAAATTTTGGAGAAATACTGCCTTCTTTTTTGCTCATATATTATTACTACTCTAAATATATAATATTTAATATATTTCTTAATCAATATGATTAACATACACACTATAATCGACGATAAAAACAAAATTTTTTAATTACAGTTATATTAATGAAATTTGTTATTTGAACTGCCCAAAAACACGTTTATTCAACAAAACCTATTACAATTATAAATTATAAAATGAATAAAAAATTTGATGTAAAAAATTTTAGGTAATGTTTTTTAAGTAAAGGTATATCATTTTTTGAAATCAAAAAATATTTTATTTCATCTTTATTAGTGTACTTCTAATATTCTGGTAAGTTTCCATAAAATCTTTAATGTTTGTAATATAAAAATATCCATAGTGATAGGTATTAACCAAAACATTTTTTAAGTCTTCTTTGACTTTTGTATCTTTAATATTTTCTAATTTTTTATTAAGCTTGTTTTCAAAATCGTCACCCATCTTCATTTCCCAAGCTTGAAATAATTCAAAACCAATATCTTCTTTAAAAATCTCATTTAATGCTTCTAGACATTTTTCTTTAAAAGAAATTTTCTTTGAATGGATTTTTTTGTATTTTAATTCAAATTCATTTATCCTTTTACGAAAATAATGTATGATGAAGTTTATTTTGCTGCAAAATCTTATTCCTAAAAATTCTAATGAATGATACCAAAGATTTTTTGTAATTTTATACTTAATTTTTTCTTTAAACTCAGAAAATTTTTCATAATTATATGCTTCTTTTGCCATATTTAAGTAATTCTTAATGAATTCTCCTATTTTCAAAAAATTCTCTTCTAACTCTAAATTCCCAGCTTCGGGAAGTAATTCTTTGGTTGCTTCATCGTTCTTACTTCCTTCCATTGAAGTGTATTGAGGTACTGTTGTATTATTCATGAACTTAAATAACAAAAAGAAATTTAGTAACATAATAAGGGCTAAAATTTTTAATTTTTATGTTAAAAAATAAGGAGAATTCTAATTTATTTTTTGGTTTATTAAATTTACCTTAAAAGATAATTGTTGTAAGTTTATTTGCAAATAACATAAATTTTTGAATGTACCACGAATTTTTTACTTCTATTAAAGTGATAAAATATTACAATAATTTTTTGAGTAATCCATTTGCTTGATCAATATTTTTTCAAATATATAATCTTTATTATTTGGATAAATTTTTAAATATTTCTTTTAAATGAAAAGGGTTATAAAAAATGGCATAATAGGAATTTAGATGGTAGAGATTTTGAGTCATTAATTAAAACTTAAAAATCAATAAAATCTTATTTTAAAAATATTATTTGATAATGTTACCTTATAAAACTTTCTGGAATAAAAAATAGTTTTGTAAGATATTTTTTGTTGAAATTGTTAACAAAAATTTTTTTGTAGTTAGTGGGTTAAATACACATCTCGTGATAAAATAAATCTCATATAAAATAATCTTAATATTGCATTATGATTCTACTAAATCTCAAAAAAAGATGATTTTTTGTTTATAGTATGTATAAATTAAGGGAAATTGGATTATTCTTTTCTTCATAGATATTTTGAATTCTTAGACCATAATTGACGAGATAAACATAAACAACCCTTGTATATTGCTTTTTTCAGAATTTTTTTTAGTAAAATCAGAATACGCATATAAACATCATGATAAATCAAACAACCTTTCTTTTAATTAGTTTAAATTTTGAATAATATTAGAAAAACAGTGTATAAAGATTTTTGCAAAATTTAGCTACAATTTTGATATTTTTAGTAACTTTTAGACGGATAAGCTGATCAGATTCTAAAGTTTAAGATTTTAAATTTCTATTCATAAAATCAATTTCTTAGCTTGGATGTCATGTTTATCATTTTCATATAGGCGTTTATAGCTATTTTTTGCTTTGCAAAAGGCTTTTTAATCTATTCGATTTTATAGTGTGATTAGAAATTTGATATATAATCTTAAGTTGTGCGTTACAAAATTAATTTTATCAAAAAGAAAAATAATAGTGTAATCTTTCCAAATACATATACATTTTTATAAAAGAAATAATAAGAAGAATGTTTTAATATTCTATTAAGTTTAAAGTAAAAATTCGGTTCCGAATCAAAGTATAAAAATATCAGTAAATATTTCAGCAATTGAAACATTTAAAAGAAATAAAGATTAATTCAAACAATAAAAAAATATTAATCTTATGATTGGTTTTCATGTTCCTAAAATTTACTTTATTTAAAATATTACAAGTTCTTTTTAACCCAATTAGACTTTATTTATATAATTTTTTTTTGGATAAAAAATATTTTATTATTTGGTTTGGGTTATTTTACTAGTTTGAATGTTAATAGAGGGTTTTTAAAAAGTGCTAGGATTTTTTAAGAGTTTTTAGCTTTTCTATAAAACATATCAAACATTTTTCGCATAGAAAATCTATGATGAGTATAGAGTATAAAGCTAGAAATAAACAAGTTCTGTCCCTTACAGAAGAAAAATAATATAAATATGATTTATAGACTATATTTCAGAAAGAGAAGATTAAGTAAAAGATAAAAAAGAAGTAAGAGTAATTATAAAATATACAAAGATGGATCAATTAAAAAAAAATTTAAGAGGACATAAAAAATAAATACCATGCTAAGAAAGAGTTATTAAGCATTAAATAAAAGTAGGCAACAAAATAAAGCACTTAAAAAACATTTTAGATAATATCAAGCAATTCATTATATCTAGTGCTACACTTTGCAGTGATATAATTTGAATATCATTTAAACTTAATTTACCTACAAAGTAACAGATAATATGAGAAATAATAATAATTAAGATCAGAAGATAAAACTTTACATCAATGTTTTATCTAAAATTTACATTTTAAAATTTATTTGGGTTTCGATGTTGAAATTAAAAATCTGATCGGAAAACGAAAGATTAGAAAATGTTCTTAATTAATAAACATCCACAAAAATGTTTTATAGGATAAATTATTACGTATAAAAGCATAATGTAATGACAAAAGATTTTAAACTGATGAGAAACGATTTTCTAACTAAGCATAAAAACACAAAACAAATTAAATTTGAATGTAAACAAAAAATATGTTAAATAAAGAGTATGCTAGACAATTTTTGTTTTGTTCTAGACTTTTTCTGAAACATGATTTGCAAAAGTATATATAAGCATAAAGTTTTTGTCGTAGTAATCAAAGCTTATAATAATAATTGATTGATCTTATCATTTTAAAACATAAGTTCTAGAATGATGACATCCCATGATAAAAATTTTTTAAAAAATTAATTCGAACGCCATGCAAGAAAAGAGAAAATATTTTTAAATGCTACAATAGTAATTTTTTTGGGCTTATAAAAATAGTTTATAATGATAGTTTATCTTTGTAGAAAGAACGATCAATGATGATTAAAATGTTAATTTACAAAACAAACAAAGTGATCATTCTAAAAATATTTTAATTACAATAATTTGAAAAATGATATCCCTTAATATAGTAAACTTTAGCAATAAAAATAAAAAGATACAATCA
>JADGIL010282922.1:0-23580 GCA_020352625.1 Cactoblastis cactorum
CATACTCTTCTGTCACTCGTCAAAAGGTCATTCACACCCTTTTCCCTCATATCTTTCTTCACACAGTCTATCCATATTTTCTTTGGTTTGCCTCTCCCCTTCCGTCCATCAACATTCATATTCATTACTCTCTTACAAATATTCGTTTCATCCCTCCTCATAACATGCCCATACCACAGATAGATAGATACATAGATTAATGTTAAATAAATGACTAAAATGACCAACTAGATTTTGTTTCAAGGCGCTGAAAGCATTACTTGGAATGTCTACTTTAATTACGTAGACGAAAGTTCGAATTTCACTTTCACAGAAGAAATATAATTTCATACGACCGTCTAAATCATTTCAGCTTAGTGTCCATGGTGGTCTATGGTTACGTCATGCCTAAGACACAAGTTTTACGGCTATTCACCAGCTAAAAAAATATAATTTTAATGTTTTTATCAATATGGGGAATAACAAACGCCTTTTTTGCAAAAGATTTTATTGTTGCTAATTTTAATGATTCATGATTATATGCCTTGACCACGAAGAGTTTCGATTACTTGCAAAACATTGACCCTCGTCAATTTACACAATTGTGAATGATACGATTACATTTGAATCATTGAAATACATATAGCCGTGCTTAAAGATGAAATAAAAATAGTATACTGTTCTTTAGTATAGTGTAATATGTACGGCCAAGTAAGTTATTACCCTAGGCGGATATGTTTAGTGGTAATGTTTCAACGAACTGTTTACAAATAGAGAGAATCAATATACGAAAGATAAAGATATTTGTGTTTTATTTATATGGGTTTTAAGATCTGATTTCCTTAAATTGGTGAAATATGTTATACATTGTACTTTTTATGTTCGCAGTGGCGACGGTACGTGCCTATTTTTTAATAACTTGAATGCGATACTGACCGTGACCGCAGTAACTCGAATTGTCATAGTTTTAACTTGAAATGGCGGCTATCAGCCGCCATGCTCCGTCCCGTGAGTTCGAGAGCCGGAGGCCCAACTTCGCCCTCCCTAAATGGGGAGGGCGGAGGTTTTTTATAGGTCGGCAGCGCTTCTGTAACCCGCGGGTTTTGCAGTTGTCTATGGGCGGCGGTGATCACTTAATATTTCGTGATATTACCAAGCGCGGTATCTTCTTTCTTTTCGTATAATTAGGTGATTCAAGCCTAAAATAATCTAACTAGACTAGCAAGAACTTTTTTCACAAAGTTACCTCCAGTAGGATTCGAACCCACGACCCCCGCAACCCAACTTCAATACGTATTCATGTCGTTTATCGTCAGTAATGTCCCATACAAGTCTCATGCAATGTAGTCGAATTGAGGTTTACGACTGTTGCACTAATATGTAGGTAATAGTAATTCCATGGTAGGTTAGTATTTCTAAGTTTTTACGATTTTTGAAACTTGCACAGTTTTAATTGGATTTAATTTATTTGATTAGTAAACGATCAAAGATAATTGTTATGAGGTTTAGTTTTGTTGCCATAACATGAAATCAAACACGATTGTATTTTCTACAGGGTCCCAAAATAAAACAATACATTATTAAATTTTATTAACAAACGCCTGTATCTGAAACTATTATATACATATACCATTTACAGTTATTGACTCGTTGTAATTAGATAAGTCGGTTAAATGTTAAGTTTCTACAGGAAAAATGAGCTCCAACATTGACACAGAAAAGTAAGAACTTAGAAGTCGATCGCGTTCTAAAAACGCGTATCCTGGACTGGACATGACTAGTCTGAGTAATTAGAGAAAGCGCCCCGACTACTGTTGCTCTAGCCGCTGCAAAAACTTCTCAATAAAAAAACCGTCCAAATGTAAATCTTTTGAACTTATCCACTTAAAAAAAACGATCCGCTTTTTTGTTACTTTAATTTTGTGGCCGAGATCACGATGCGGAAGGTTTGCGCGGCAATCTCACCGCTGGCCAGTCTGTACGCAACCATCGCGCACGCGCGGTGCAGTCTGAATTCAAAAATGGCCAGTAACAAATACGCGCGCGAATACATTTATTTACTTTTTAAACTATTAAAACAAATTAATACAATTTAAAAATATAACATCAAAATTAATTTCACGACCAAAGAGTTCTTAGTTACAATTATGAAACCAATAAAATGCCTACGAATTGTTTGAAGTATTTAGTGATTGTTTTGGTGATATTAGTCTTATTAGATTCGTGTTGTTGTGGGAAAATAGTTAAAACTAAAAAGAGAAAGGTGAATAAAAAGAGCGATCGGATTAGAAAAACGGATACAGGTTACTTGTTCAGAAATGATACTTCGTTGCAGCAGGGACGAGGATTTGCATCCAGTAAGTATTCAATGCATTACGTAGTTCTACATACTTCCAAAACCTAAGTCTAATATATCTGTGCTAAATCTTGTTCCAAAATTTATACCACGCTGATAGCTAAGGCATTATTTTGACTGGAATCCCCAAAAATAATGAATACACCTTAACCAATAACCGTAACCACCACACACAAAATTCTATTAGGTAGGTACTTCGCCGTCATAACGTGAAATTATTTATCTAATTCTGAAAATAAATAACCCAATTTGCACTTCATGAATTTAGTGCCAAACAACAAACCAGTATAATAATAAAAAAAACTATCACGTTTCTATGATTTATTGTTGTTTCGTTCAATTAATTTTAGAGATTGGAGAAATTATGAATGAAATCGTAATAACACACATTACTCTCCCTTTCAAAGATATTAAACGTTTTAGCGTTATTTTTATTGTACATATTATGATATTATATGTAGATTTTTTTCCTGTTACTTTATTTTTAATCCAACTGCATGTTATCTGCCAGTTTTGTATATATTAGGTAAAACTTATCACATTAATACTACAGAATTCAATGCTGGACGTATCTGTGATCACCACATCTTTGGAATAATTAAAAATGATTTGATGTGTGCCGAATTCTGTATACGTAGTTTATGTTTAAAATAATAAAGTCACTCCTCAGCATAACCTTCATGACAGATTTTCACAAAATAGAAGTACCTACCTACAACACTATTACAATTATAAATCTATACTAATATTATAAAGAAAAGTAAAGTTTGATACTTTGTTTGTTTATTTGTTGTAAGATTTGATTGTTTGTAAGATTAGCCCTTACAAACGTAAGGGCTAATCTTCGAAAATACTGAACCGTTAGTGAAAATTCTTTTACGATCAGAAAGCTACACTATTCAGGAGTGCTATAGGCTATGCTATTTTTACGCCCAACAAAGTGGGCACGGATTGGCTAGTATAATACATATATTGCGAGGAAAAATTATCATTAGTAGGACTTGCTTCGCTCATTGTTTCCAAATAGCCAGTGAAATAAATGATTTATCTGGCAATCAGCTACTTCACATCCAAAAATCCATTTCTACCGCTCTCGTGCGATTCCTTCTTTTGCAAATTGAACCCTATTTCGGGGTCAAACTGTGTGTGTCTGGAATTCTACAAATTAGCCAAATGTCACGGTAATATATCGATTAAATGATAAAACAAAATGTAACCGGCTGGATGGGCGCAGAACAGGTTTTATTGGGTCAAGTAACAGATCCGCGAAGGATCCCGCCCATCCGGTCGCGTAAGACATCTGCAAATATTTATTTATTACCCTCATCGTTTGCATAACCAGTTCTTTTTTTAGTAACTATTCGATATATTGTTCAGGAAGTAATTCACAATACAGGGTCTGTATGTATGTATGTACTTACCTTTTTGCGAGCTCCTAAACCCAAAGCAAGGAAAGAAGTTCTTCTTATATATTTTTTGGGGAATTCGGATGAAATAACTACTACTAGCAAGAGGCCTGCACTTTTTTCTTCAAACAATATGTATTTATGGAATGATAAGAAACAATTAGAAATGTTATTAAATTTCATCATCAATTTAATTTTTATTAAATTTCCTATGAATTTTTCTTAAGAATTCATATGTAAGAATCGTTGATAAAATCACAAAGGCGTAGTCCTAAAAAAACATTGAATGTGCCAGCTATTTATCTTCTCGCACAGATTGTGGAAGTCAATTAAGTATCTTAATTGGGGATTCTTCTATAGAGCGATGGGCTAGCGACCTGTTACTTCTGCTGATTCCACTTATAAGTAGGACTTTTTTATTTTATGTAGTCAAAGAAATATTGGCTCTGACTTTTCGTAGAGTTGACATAATATTGTTATTGATGGGCTCTATAAATTTTATGATTTCAATCCAAATATACCTAAACATGGAAGATCGGCGTTTTTATACAAATGTACTTATGTTTTACATTAATAAGATTTTTATTATAATGTTTAATTGGCTTTTGAGGTCATTTAATTATGTCCTATGTGTACGGTTAATCTATTCGCAAGAAGACTAATTTAAAAGTGAATGTATATATGGGATTCTTAATTTATCTTTTACTCTGGTTTTACCTTTGACCTCTGAAATTCTTCCATACCTATGATACGATAGTTGGTCATATTTATAATAATAATTTATTTTGATATGTTCCTTGTTCACCATACAGTTTCGCCTCACATTAAAATTGGTTACTTTTTTCACACATTTTTTGTAGTGCATCTACATCACTATAACATAATAACATTGCGGAGTTAGGAGAGTGTTTACTTATGAAATTAGTTATTTGTATGGACGGAAACCCCATCTCTTAAACATATTGACATTTGGATCAACAAATATTGTTAGTAGATACTAAACATCTCCTGGTATTAGCGATACAGGCGTATTTGTATAGTCTTTGCATATGTATCGGCCATTATTTGCAATGCTTTTGCCGTATTTGTTTTTGATAGTATAAATTGCTAAATAGAGATACCGTTATTATATTTATAACTAGCTAATGCCCGCGACTTCGTCCGACCAATGGAAACTATATTATCTTGTCAGCCCCTTGCTCGTTTACAATAAATTATATCCCTCGGGAACTGTACATTTTTCTGGGATAAAAAGTATCCTATCTTTTAATCAAGGTCATAGTCCATAGCTGTGCCAAATTTCATCCAGATCTGTTTGGAAATTTTAGTGTGATGCGCGTACAAACATACAGATAGACAAAAGTTCTAAAAACAATTGTTTTGGCTTCTAAAATTTGGGTATTTCTTAAATATCTCCCAAGTACAGACATAGCTCAGTTACAATTTTATAATATGTATAGATATATTTCACAGGGTTATGATACAAACAATGTTTTGGTCAATTCCCTGTGTGATTTGATCAAATCACGGAAGATAGGAAAATAACACGATTTTATCATTTTCTTATAAACAAATGTAGTCACTATATCCCTTTACTTATATATGTACATACTTTAAGTATTGCCTAGCTAACTTTACTCATTTCATTTCTCTAAGCCTTTAAAATTTTGATAAATGGGTAGATTTGTTCAGAGGCATTAAAATCCTGATAAACTAGAATACAGATTAAGGGAACATGCCCCTGATTTTTCATATCCGTACTAAAAATATATAAAAACAAGTTTTATGGCCTTTAAACTGAAACTCCCTTGAGAATTTCACGGAGGGTCTAACCCTTTCTCACAAATCAAGTATGTACTATGTGTACAAAAATAAATGTTTCTATTCAAAAAGGCAGTAGAGAAATTAGTCTGTTGAAATATATACCTACATACAAAATTAAGATTTGAAGTGAAAAAAATTGCTTATATTTTGAATCATTATCAAAAAATCATCGAGGCACATAAAATTATACCAAAACTGTTTCTAAAATCAAAACTATTAGGCCAAAATGAATAAAATTTATATTTATTTAAAATTTATAACATTCTGCGTCAAATAAAAAAAGAACTACGTAAATTGGACCCGAAACGTCGTCGTAATCGATGTACATACATAAAAAAATATACTAACCGAACCACCTCCTTTTTGAAGTCGGTTAATAAAAAAACAAAATATCATTTGTTCCTTGTGCAAAATACAAAATGCTAGCGTGTTGTAGCGACCACTGTGAAATAAACTGGTAGTTAAACATTGTAAAATTATTATTATGTTAATACACATTACAATAATGATGAAGGACAAACTGACAGCCCCAAATACAAGCGTTTGTAGATTATCTCATCTCCAAATCTGGACATCTTACCTCTACCTATGCCGACGCAGCATTACGGCCAGTGATATTGCGGTTTATTTTTATTTATTATTCATTTCTATGACTAAGCTATTTCTCCAAGGTTAAAAGTGAACGTACGGGAAAGTATTTTAGTTTTTTTTTTAAGGAACGAGAGAAAGTATTTTGGCGGTCTATCCGATCAGAATACTGACACTTCAATTTGTTAATAATCTTTATTGTCAGTGTATTGAAGTGCCCACTTCTGTAATAGAAATATCTGGACAAGTGCAACTTGAACTCGAGTTGGAAGGTTCCGTAAAAACGAATTGTAAGTATCTTTATTTTCTTAATGTACAATCGATTTCCTCTGAAATCACTGGACTGAGTGAGTTGAAATTTGGTAAATAGGTAATATGCCACTTGTCTATATACTATACATATATAAAATCGAAAAACACTCACTCACTATTGGTTCTTAATATTGCATGGGGTTCCTTTTAGGATGCAGGTGCTTGCTAAGACTGGATTATGCAAAACTCCCACGGGATCGGAAATTATAGGACGTGAGCATAGACGCGGGAAAAAGCTAGTTGTATCATAAAAGCGGATACCTAAAGTATCATGATTCCTCATTATAGTTATTGATATCAGTATTCTTCGAAGCGTGAGATGATGGTGGTTCTTCCATGATTTAGGAAATAAATGCTAAATAAGTAAAAGCTGGTAACAATGTTTTTAGTCGCATAAAATGTAAAGTAAGCACCTTTCAGAGATGAAGACGCGCGTGCAGGAATTTTACCTTATATGAAAGCACCCAGAAACCCACATCACAAAACCCATCTTCATAAAGAAGAATAAACGTCTTGCGCATTTTTTTATGCGACAATAAATTAAATGTGCAATAACAGACAAGCAGAAAGTTGGACAAAAAGTGTCGGAGAAAATTGTAAGTTTTATTTATGGGAAACCTGTACCTTTGTATTCGGGTTTTGGGGGCTGTCTCATCTTACATTGAAACAAGGACATCGTTGACTGTGACATCGTTATTGAAAATATATATGTATATTTTTTCATTTTACGTAGGCGTACAATCAAGGAAAAGATTTTGTATAAAAAGGTTGGCATAGTACGCTCAGTGGGCGCGAAGCTTTTCGTCAGTGCCAAATATTATTTTGTTATTCGGTGATACACTGTAAATTTGATTTCATAGTCAATAAAAAATCTGTACAAAATAAATACCAAACTCAGAATTTTAAATAAATAAAAATAAAGAAAATAAAAAAAACATGATTATTCATCACAATTAAAATCTTCTAAGCCTTGTTTATTATAAAAATAAAAGTCAATTTTTCTCACAAGGACGCACATGAATAAACAGAAATACAATTAACACAAACTTAATTAAAATTTATTTAGCAATCGATAAGATTGCTTCAATAACTGCCAAAAATTTTGGTATAATTTATGAACAATACAACATTTTTACAAAACAATACAAATTAAAGAAACCCCCGAAACATTAAAAACACACACAAGTCAAACTAGTAACTTGCCTCTTTTTGCGATGGAGGTTGAAACATAGCTTAAACACTATCGATTAAATCGCCTTTCTAACAAAAAAGAATTATCGAAACGGATCACCTAGATTCACCAGCTATGATACCACAGACAGAATGACACACACCCACGCACACACGTCGAACTTACAACAACCCTATTTTTTGCTTCGGGGGTGAAAAATCAAAAATATTATCTTTGTAACATTTAAAAAAATGAAAATACTGGCTTTACTAACACATTATGATATGACCCGTGAAACCTAACATAACGCTCATTTTTACTATACTTAGTTGTTTTGTGGACGGCAATCGTTTTACGCTAAACAGCGTTTCGTTCCCGTGAGACAGCGACCCTGATTGTCTTCTTGAAATATATACTCGTATTATTTTTGGTGGTCTCTGCGTACTAGAAAACTTAATTGGAGTTTTATAAAAATATGTAGGATAATTAGAAATACACACCGCATAATGTTATCATAAAATATTTAGAAATAGAAACTGTTGATGTCTTATTTCTATTATTCTCACTCTTCATAGCAATCTTCTATGTAGGTTACATTGCACTCATATAGAAAAAAAAGGTCAAGTGCGAGTCTTACGATTGAAAACACAGCAAATAGGTGAAACAGAAAAACAGAAAACACAGCAGGTAACAGACAGACATTCTTAGTAAAATACCCTTTGAGGACGGAACCCTAAAAACTAGTCGAGACAAAGTTAACAAACTGGTTTAAAAGGTATCGCTCCGTGGTTGCCTTTAAAGAAGTCAAAACTTGTCGATTGTGACCTTAGATGACCTGAAGATATATCATTAGGTATATTTTAAGCCGCAACTTTTTGTGCGATTGTGATTTTTTCATTCTTAATTTTATCAGTTTCTTTTTTATTTAAAAAAAGTTTGATTTAAAAAATTATTTAACATACATTACTCGTATAAATTAACACCAACCTTTAAGTTTTTCTTTTAAAGTGTAGCCTACTTTAAAAGAAAAACTTACAGGTTTTAATTTTGTTTTGAAAGATTTAGTCTCATTTCGTTAGGTTAATACGCCTTTTTTGTATTAATTGAAAAAAATATAAATGAACTGAACAGTGAAATTTGATTTGGACTTTACCAATTATTAATTAGAATCGGAGATACTTATACTTAATGTATACAAAGTCGCAAGTAAAAGTTATCGTAAAAGTTACCTGTTTAAACTTGTTATTATAATGGATTATCCGATAGTTTATGTATTGTATAGGTTAAAAAATTTATGGAACAGTAAGTTACTATATAGTATTTATACCTCAGTAGCATAATGCAAGGTTATTTCGCCAGAAACCGACGAAATAATCGCGTACCTTTCCTAAAATGGATTAGCTCCAACTAGTGATGGGAAAAGGCAAAACGAGACTTTCTAAAATTTTACATTGGCCTCAGGGAAATGATAGTACAGCAATTTATTACTTACTAACGGCAATAGTACCCTAGGTTCTGCTGTCTTCTAAACTGCCAGAATAAAAAGTATATTTACTTCATGTATATGTTATATGTATCATTTGTGTACCGAATTTGGTCCATTCATTGTTAAGTTATGTCCAAATTTGAACAAAAATTTGCAATATTGCGTTTTTGTTACTTATAAATAAATAGATTGGATTTCATACAAAATGCTGAATGTATTTAAAATGGCAACCCATACTATACTGCAGCCTTCGAAATATAATTCCTGGTTTATTTAAAATGCTGGCGTTACTCTCTGACACTGCATTTGATAGAGTCGTCCGTGAACAGCGATCATCGTTAACCATCAGATGGCTCGCTTGATGCTGTCCTATAACAAAATACAGTTCAGTTTTCGTCAAACTACTGGCCATCTCTAGCTCTTACTTACTAAGATAAATGATACGCCACACTGACCCAAAATATACGAAGCGTGGTGGACTTTGCAGGGTCGGATTTACTGTATAATGTTTATAAGAATATCTTAAAATATGCGGGAGCATGAATACTTTTATTTTGTTCTAGATTTCAAAACGAGCGTTACAGAGCAAAAACTGTGATCATTTTGTAAAAATGATTTGAAAAAAAAGTTATTTGATTTTTCATGAAATGTTGAATATATCGTGAAATATTCATGCCGAAATCAGTGAATTTGTGAAATTTTTACCAACAGTTGGAGGCCAACGATATCTTAAAAAATATTCGACATTATTTTATGGCAAGAGCACAATTGCTTTCCAATGATGCCAATTATAGTACAGTATGGTACAGGACCCACTGATATAGTGTGATTTCTAAGAAAACCCCTAATAAATACGGCCCTGATTTTTTACTTTGAAAGTATCTCTAGAAAAATATGTACATACAGTATGTTTATATTAAATCATATTTTCTGATTCTACAAGTACATCATTCGCTTTATAAATTTTACTTTTAAGTTTAGTGATAAATATATTGGTATATTTACATCACGATCTGACCAAAGATCGAACTTAAATACTTATATACGGTACGTAACGTATAATAGAAAATTCAATTACAAAAATAATAACAAGATTTTTATTATATAGGAGATAAGAAGATTCGTTAATTACAACATATTAGAATGGATACTCATATTACATATTTGATAAGGAATCTTAAATTTTCCGCGTGCTGGTCTCCTTATCAGTGCATCACGCGAGTCCACACGTGCTCACTATTATTCTCACTTTCTCCAAATTATGAATGAAAAGTGAGGTTTCAAATTATAGATAATGTTTAAGTTGTAGTAATTAAATAAATTACAGCGACACAACTAACGTTGTTTCAGGTGACAAATTAATATAAATCATTTTTCTCTATTAATATATTATTCTATAATCCAAATTAAAGTATTTAAGTACCTTAGTTATATATAAATCTGAATACGTCATAGATTTTTGGATTGATATACTATATACGGATTGGTAGCAAGCTGCAATAAATATGGAATGATGGAAGCGGAAAGGAAGGCCTTTGCCCAGCAGTGGGACATATAACGGCCTATGAAAAAAAAATAGATTGAATGAAGTTTTACCACTGATCTATAATATATTAATATTCCTTACAACGTAAGTCCGGTCCGGTGATTGGGAGATCCGGAGGCCCAACTTCTCCGCCCTACCTAAATGGGGAGGGTGGAGGTTTTTATCTTCTGTAACCCCACGGGTGCTGCAGTTGTCTATGGGTGGCGGTAATCACTTAACATCTCGTGGCCCGCCTGCTCGTTAGCCTCCCTCTGACATAAAAAATCGCAAAGCTCGCAACAAAGCAAATTATTTATTTAATGATATTTTGTCTTGAAATAGACAAGTTTAAAAAGTAGTCAAAAAATTGAATTAAAAAGTGAACTCGTGAAAATGACATCATAAGTTAGCATCGCGCCATTAACCCGAGTACAAAGAAAGACGAGGAAGTTGCGTGTTTAAAACTTTTATGGAGCCAACTGCGCTTCGGAAACTACCGCCATCTTGTAGGAAAATGTGATCCGTAAGATTACCAGGTTTATATAAAAATTATGATAAAAAGAAGAGGTTCCGTTTCATTCAGTTTCGGATCTTATTTTACTAGTTTGGCAACCGGGCATCGCTCGGATATGACTCTTACCTACATATATTAATTCATCATCATTTGCCTGCCCTGCTCCCATGTTATTTGGGGTCGGATTTAATTTGTATTTATAGTAGTTTAAATGTTTAAATATCAAAATTAGTCTACAGCGTTAGATCGGTTTCCGTTTGATTAAAATTCAATTTAATTTGGAAAGTAGAATTCGATATAAACGTTATTTGCGACTTAAAGTGTAAGGAATGTTAAAAACTGAAATTTGGATCTGTGGTAAAATTTTCAATGCTGCTTTAAGCCAAAAATATTATAATATAATATACTTTAAGATTTTGATTTTTCATAATTATGATTTCATATTATGAAGGCTTAATCCAGAAGTATGCTTCACAAATCCTTTCGAGTGGTCACCCTAGCTGCATGTCACTAGGGAAAGTGAAAAACAGCTGTTTCAATCACGCACGGGTCGATCTCAAAACTATGCTAATGTAGAACATTTGGCATTACAGTCAGCGGTGAAAGGCAGAGAAAATTTTAAATTAAATTGATACTACGGACTATACAATATGGACTTCAAATTTATCTTTTTTTATGTCAGAGGGAGGCAAACGAACAGGCTGGTCACTCGATGTTCATTGATCACCGCCGCCCATAGACAACTGCAACACCCGCGGGGTTACAGAAGCGTTGCCGACCTATAAAAAACCTCCGCCCTCCCCATTTAGGAAGGGCCTCCGGCTCTCCCACTCGCCGGACATAGCATGGCGGCTGATAGCCGCCATTCAGACGTCGGTCTTCTGTGGGAGTGTGGTGCTTCCCCGGACGAGCCGGCCCATTCATGCTGCAGGCTTACAAAGCAAGCAGCAGGCTCCTTACCACAAACTTACATTTATAATATTAGCAGTATTAGTAGGTGATTCCGCATAGTGTGGCATTTCTAGTCAGGATTTTTTTCTATTCCGTAATGATACTTTAATAAAAATTTATAAAATGCTTTCAAGATTGTGTGTCATGTGTAACGTTATTACACTGAGCTAGTGTTTACAGTTAAGGAAACCCGCTTGTAAAACATGTACATATTCGGAGGCCATGCATGTTACCTCGTCGGGGTCGGGGTCGGGAGCCAGCATCGATACCTACTTTAGACCAGTCTTCGCAGACGCAACATGGAAACGTTTAAGTATGAACTGCTAGTAGTTTGTAGCTTGATTGAGATAATATGTACTTAAGTATGATATATTGTGCAAAATTATAATTTTATTTAATCATACACATACGCACAGAAGGTAATAAAAAAGTGTAGTAATTGTAACTAATATTTATGAACTAAAAAAATATTTACAAAGTAACATTACAAATTGTAAAGTCCCTCAAAGGCGTTGCACTTGCAACTTGTCCAAAAGGTTGGCAGCATTGTCTATTTCAATTGTAATATCTCTGCCCAAAGAAGCTCCCAGCCCTTTAAGTCACGGGTCACCTTGAAAAAAATAATTTAAAAAGTTG
The DNA here is from genome assembly GCA_020352625.1 of Cactoblastis cactorum. Lineage (NCBI taxonomy): Eukaryota > Metazoa > Arthropoda > Insecta > Lepidoptera > Pyralidae > Cactoblastis > Cactoblastis cactorum. The sequence continues at coordinate 12,749 of JADGIL010282922.1, forward strand.
ATAAGCAGAGAGACCCAATTGACCTAATTTTTTATGCATAACTACATAGATAGATACATAAAATTAGTTGCTAACAATATTATATATTTTTACAAAATATGAAGAAGAAGCCTGCTATTTTATACATATTTATGAAATTAGCGACCGGCCCGCAGTTTCACCCGCTCTGTTTCTATCGGATAAATAGACGATCTAACAGTGGAAGAACTTTTTAAATCGGACCAGTAGTTCCTAAGATTATCGCTTTCAATCAGACAAATAAACTCATCCGCTTTATAATATTATTAATAATAGTATAAATTCACATTCAGAACACACCTCGGCCCACAAAGATATGCCATACAGGCAACACAATTGAATAACTTTAAGTATAGCTCGGTGACCACGTGGTCCCATCTTCACACTAGATGGCACTTCATTAGTTTAATGAGCTAATAAAGTACATAGTAATTATGCTGTAAATTCCTGCTCCTATCCGGCCTATTCCGGCCTTCGTGCATAGATAAATATCTTTGAATTTATGGACCAGCAGGTTTAATTATAATTATATGGTAATCGTTTTTACCTTCAGCTACGCTCGCGTCCCATAATTCCCTATCCCGTAAAATATTGCATAATGTCGTGTTAGCGAGCACCTATATTCTAAGAGAAACTCCCGTGTAAACATTGCGACCTCTAGCACATGTACTCGTATTTCTGCGATTTCGTGTTGATTGAATGAGTCAGTGATCTTTCGCGTTTATATAAATACATATATAAGTATAATATATAGATTCGACTGCTACCTTGGAAATAGTATAGACATATAAAAATAAAAAGGTTAAACTTTACTGCCATGCCATAAAAATAAAAGTCTTTCAACTCGCTTCAGAAATTAACCCTGATTTTAATTCACCAAAATTATTTTTTTGAGAGCTACGAAGCAAAAATACGTCGGGAAATCTCCTCTCATAAGAAGTTGATCACCATCTTCATATAATAAATATATCATCACTATTCCATGTAAATCATTATCACTAGTGAAGTTCCACAGCGAATTAATGAACTAATTTTATTTTTATTCATGTAATTACTTCCATGTGCTTACAGCGGGCCTTTTTTGGTGACTGTACATCTACTAATTTGCAATGTTAGTTGCATGCTGCGGGCGTGTCTGTGGTCACTGCTTTCTAATTGATCGGCACTGCAGTGCCCTGTTCACACGGTTGCATCTGATAAGGAGTGGGCCTGGGAACCGAGTTATGTACGCCATTGTCGGATTATTTTATTTTGTATATTATACTGCGCTATCTTTGAGTTTCGTGATTATAAAATGTCTACAATGTAATCGTAATTTCGTTATAGGTTTATAAACTTTTTAACTACGGAACTACTCAATCTGTAATTGTGTAATTTTTTTTTATGTCTGAGGGAGGCAAACGAGCAGGCGGGTCACGAGATGTTAAGTGATCACCGCCTAAGTGAGCCAGCTACAGGCTAAATATAAGCCTGTAGCTGGCTCCACACCACTACAAGTAGTGGCACCATACCACCACTAGTAGTGGCTCCATACCACTATAGTAGTGGTATGGTGCTACCTCCATACCACTATAATTCTGTTACTGTCGCGAAAATATTTAGTCCGATAATTCTTTTCTATACTCATAATTTAAGTTCGAGAGTGGCTAATTCAAATAAATGTTTATCAAACTTTTTTTCCACGTTAAAACCTATCAACATTATATACATATACAGTAATATACACATTATTACATGATGACTATGGACTGATTGATAGATAGAAGACGAAGCTGATTAACAGTAATTTTCAATGTTATATTTTTTTCAAGTACGATGGGTATCATTTGTGACTAGCCTATCTTACGTATATGTTTAAATGCCAAAGTTGTATTCATGAATGACTAGAATTTACTCATCTGAACTGCAAACGTATACGTTTACAAAGCCAGTAGCGAACTGGCGTTCATGTGGGACTCGGTTTTAATGTCTTAAGCCCCAGTTTACAAGTAGGGTAAGATCTGATAGTACTATGTACTGCATGTTGATTATGCCTATTAGAACTGCCCCTGTTCGTTTAAGTCATAATATGAATTAAAGGTAAATTTTTATTAAAAATGTTATTATTATGTATTACTAGCTTTTTCCTGCGGCTACGCTCGCATCCTATAATTCACGATTCCGTGAGAATTTTCCATAATCTCGTCCTAGTAAGAATTTAAGTCCTAAAATAAACTCCCATGCAAAATTTATGACCCCTAGCACTTAGTTTCCGAGATTTCATGATTAGTGAGTGAGTGTTTTTAGTTTTTATGCACATACATATAAGTATACATAGATTATTGCATACAAGGATGGGTATAATGACGAGCCGACTGAAAATTTGATATGAAAGATGGTGGAAGTACATTGGAGGATGATTGGAAGGATATGACTGATATTTATTAAACTATAAAATTTGGATATCAAAAATATCTAAGTACCTCCTCGACAGATTAAAATGCAATATAGTCGAAATGTTAGTTCTTAAATCTAAATTAGACTCAAATACTCATTAATATAATAATTGAAATTGGTTAAGTGCCATTTGCGGCTTTATTTAATTAAGTTCAAATTGTGTTTTGCGGTTTTGTGGTGCCATTATTGTAATTATATCAAAAGCGAACACCATTTTACTAAATTATTTAATTTTAGGTTAAATTAAAATAGAAAAGCCAAGCACAAACTAACCAATTAGCCAAATTTTAACCAAGTAGGCCAAATTTTGGCACTTTTAAATGGAAAAAAGAGCGTATTAAGGAAAGAGCGTATAAATCCCTTAAAGGCCGGCAACGCTTCTGTGATCCCTCAGGTGTGGCAGGTGTCAATGGGCGGCGGTGATAACTTAACATCACGTGACCCGCTTGCTCGTTTGCCTCCCTCTATCATAAAAAAAATTATTTTGCTATTAATTGAAAAGCTACAAACTACCAGCTTTTTAGAACAACCACTACTGTGAAGAATACGCCGAAAAAAACTCAGCAACATTCCCTACGATCCTGAGGGACACACAAATTTTTGAAATTATATTAACCATTGAAATGAAACAAATTTAACGGATTTTATCGCGGTTTAATTAGTACACATAAAGGAATTTTATACTGTTTACTGTAGCGATAAAATCCGTTAAATTTGTTTCATTTCAATGTGTAATATTCGCGTAAACTTAAGAAATAATTATATTAACCAAAAAAAATAATTACAATGAGAAAAAAAGACTAAAGACTATTAATTAATTATACTATTAATCAATATATTAAGCAGTTCTAACAGTAAATTCTCTGTTAATTGAGGCCTTGAATCTCATGAGCGGTGGATTCAGAGATCATTGTGGTTAGCTCTAACCGTAAGGACGAAAGACGTACAATCGTACATACATGATCAAGTAGTTCCTGTTTTACTCGTGTGAAATTTTTTCAGTTCTAGTTTAAGTTACTCAGGAATAATATAACTATGTCTTGATGAAATAATTTTCAAAACAGGTTGGGTAATTTGCAAAGATTGCTTGTTAATAATTTAAAAACACACAAAATTGCACCCATATGATTTACCCATATGATACTTATAGTTTTGAAATTCATCTTTACCCCTTACGAGGTGGACAGAGTCACTCTTAGCTGAATGGTAGGCTTATTAGTGGAAAAAACATTTATATTAACTTAATGACAGGTTGTTATACCACCGACTTCGAGAAGAATGATTTCAGTGGTTTAAAGCCCTTTTCCTAAATTGACTTTTACTGCTCAGGCGGAAATAAATTCTATATTTTCCTATTCCCAGACTATCATGGAATGGAATCAGCATTTTTTTTATTATTTCAATTCGACTACCAACGTCTATTGTATGAACGTAAAACTCTCCTTAAAATACATAGCTATTTCGCTTAGGATATGAAAAAAACTAGGTCGTGGTACTGTGCAAAGAATATAACAAATATTATTACTTGGGTCGTTCTATCAGAAGCAACCACTTTAAAGTTAGGTACAGTCGACAACCGAAAATCTACCCTTAAGTGGTAAATAAGTATTCAATTTTTTATGTGAGAAAAAATTGGCAAGTTGAGATGTAAGCTCTTATTGACGACCTTGTTACCGCAGTGGTTAATAGGCCTTGGCCTTTCGATCGAGTCCTGGGTTCAATCAGCGGTCAGATCGTGACAGAAAATGATTTTTTTATTGGCTTGAATCTTGGATCCATAACGTAGGTATATGTTACGGCTAATACGCAAAGTGCGGTTACACCTAGTTCTAGCCGGGTACAATAGAAAATCATACCTAACCCTAACCTAATCTATAGTCTTGGCTGGAGCTAGTTGTATCCGGCTAGAACAAGGTGTATCCGCTCTTCGCCTAAAAGTCGTAACATAAACATATATTACAAAATAATATTGTCATTGAATTATTATACACAATACAAGTTTCTTTAGTTTCTGATTAAATTTATTTGTCTGATTTGTCCATGTACCAGTATATTCCTATTTTTATTTACATACATATGTACATATATGTATATGTATTTTCATATATTTCATGTCATCCAAAACTACTTGCAAGTTGAGCATTTTGGTTCAACAGGTTTGGTTTGTTTGTTTTTTCGTTGTTTTGCACTTTGACCAAGAGGTAACTTGATATACGCTTGACTGTATGACAATGGTCTTTCTGTATGTTACCCTTACTTGTCTCTACTGGACGTTAGCGTTTGTTTGAATGGAAAATGCAACTGAAAGCAAATATGCCGCATATTTGCTTCAGCGCGGCTCGCTTTATTAATATTTTTTCAGTACAAAGTCAAACATTTTCATAGTTTCGTTTTGACTTCATTTTAATTAAAAGATTTTGCTTGTTGATATCTTTAAAAATAAATATTCATGTGTACATTATTGTTCGATGACTGACATAATTTCAAAGTCGCGAAGAGATGGAGTTAGTATGTAAACAACGAAGAGTAAAAATCTAAAATAATATGGGAAGACGAATTAATACCATTGAAGCCTGGAATTAACTATAATTATTCGAATGACTAACCAATCTCCCACCACATAATGGCCGGGGCGTCAAACTGTAATCACAGCTTTAATTACTGACCAAAACACATCATTGCCTCTCATTCAGGTCAATACTTTCACTTGAGATGGTAGATAGCCACCTGGTCCATTGACGGGTACTGACATGCCCGTAGTGGCATGACTGACATTTAGATGTTGATAGAGATAAGACGTTATTGTCTCAATTGTATTTATTTACAGCTGCATTTTTCTGCTATCTCGGCATGTTTTTAATGTGGATGATTATAATTTTTCATTTGATGAAATCTAATCTTACATAGTAATTTTGACACTTGTGTGTGCTAGAACAAAGTTGTATATTATATACCAATAACAAGCTGAAAGCGCTGTCTTATTTCTGTTTTTTTTAGACCTAGGGTTTTTTTATGTTTTATTATATCAGTCGACCTTATAGCTTTTGGCGGCGGTTTCGCTTGTATTAATTGTATGTGGTGGGGATATAGAAAGAAACAGAAAGTAATCTCCACATAAAAAACACACTAATCCGTTGCTCTGTTTTGACGTGAAAGGCGGACAAACAAACATAATTTCACATACATATATAACAATAGTACTAGTGTTGAAGTGTGGATGGACACTAAACTCTTACTAAAATATATGAATAGGGGATGTACTAGCAACATATCACTGTGCCTTCAATCCGTCCACAAGCTTATTATTCGGCTAAGTGTGGCTTTAAAGTCTCAGTACTTTTGGCTCTGTCTACCCCGTAAGGGATAAGTGATACTGTATATGTAATACAACACAAAAACCCGCAAACATCGAAAACACATTACCAAATAGGGTATCTGCATAATCGATAACGTGTTAAGAGAATATACATATTGAGTACAAAGGGTAAGTGAGGTTTCGCATAGCTATTCTATTTTTCAAAAGCTTGGCCTTGTCCCAAAAAAATAATATCAAACACACAGAAAAAAGAAACACAAGAATTCATAGAAGTCAAAATCAAAATATTTATTCAGAAATCAGACCTTAGCAGGTACATTTTTACGTCAATATTCAATAAACAATTATATATTAATCAAGCTACAGACTACAAGCATATCGGAACGACCATTGCTAAGAAGAAAGGCCGAAAGAGACTCAATTGAATAGCATTGCATGGAATTCAATTTAGGAGTTTATTAATTTTACCGTGTACATATAAACAGACACAGTAGAATTAAATAAAATGCGGTAAGTTTATGATTGATGTCATCACGTGACCCTCCTGCTCGTTTGCCTTCCTTTGTCATAAAAAAAAATAAAATTAAATTCTGATTATTACTACGTATATATTTGACTAAAAACTACTAAAAAAAAGTAGGTGAGATGATTCGAAATCTTCTAAATAATTATTTCTATGCAAATCGTATACTTTCTCAGACTTTTTATGTTTCAATAATATGTCACTAAGTATTACCAAATTTTATGTTTTGTAACAGATGTACATACGGCCTTAAGTTAAACTAAAAGGTATATAAATTATTCAAAATGCCTTGAACGAAATCGATTCAGTTCGAAAGCCTAAGAAACCGCTGACAGCTTTTAATAAAAAATGCCGAGTTTCAGACTACAGTTTCAAGTTGAAATTTAGCGCGGAATAATATATTTATTTTTGCAAACTAAATAATCTTATCGTAGTGGTATGAGCCTGCTGTATGTTTTTTTAGCCTGCAGCTTGAATGGGCTGGCTCGTCCGGGGCAGTACCACACTCCCATAGAAGACCGACGCCTGAATGGCGGCTATCAGCCACCATGCTCCGTCCGGTGAGTCCGAAGAGAGCTGGTGGCCCAACTTCCCCTTAAAGGCCCAGGTTTTTAAAGGCTGGCAACACTTCTGTGACCACACGGGTGTTGCAGTTGTCAATGGGTGGCGGTGATCACTTGACATCACGTGACCCACCTGCTCGTTTGCCTCCCTCTTATATAAAAAAAATTATACGTGTAAAATAGAAGGATTTTATAATAATTTTCAATCTATTTTATGTAATATGTATGTTAACAGTAATATGAGCTATAGAACGCAACAATATTGCACAGATAAATCCATAAACAAAAATAATTACGTAGTTTCTTTTTCTTCTCGACTTTACAGTTTTTTTTACATATTTTATTATAAAACGTTTTAATTATACACAAATATATTCCTCCTGGTGGAAAGTGGTCACCGCAACCTTGGACGTCTCCAAGATTAGATTTTAATTTCCTTTTTGAGGTGCTTTCCGTAACAATTTGCGAAGTATCTTTTTACCATTATATTTCCGAGCTAAACGATTACCACGAGATCACCTTAAATTATACGGTAAATCTGCTCTCAAATTAGCTTCCCCTCTTGAATCCGTAACATTATACCTAAGCCTGAGCTCCAAGATAACTAGCTCAGTATAAGGGATTCGAACCCGCTACCCAGCGCACAATGCTCGGCTTAGCAGCCGTCTCTTGGGACGAGATAAAATTTCCGGGAACATGCACCAAGCCGCGGGATGTATGCGTCGTTAGGGTGTCTAAGTTGTTGGTAGTTCACGGATTTTCCTTTTGAGTCGCATTCATATTCCACTAATCATTTAGACTGACTAACACTAATTTATTTCTAAACGACAATAAAAATACAATTTAATGTAAAGTACTTGAAATTAATTTTGTTGATATTAGAAATGTACACCGCGTTCTTAATATTTTTATTATGCAAATTAAAATTTGTATATTTATAAAACGTAATTAAAATTTAAAATTATTTTGTAAATATTACAGTCAAATTTGCATAGTAAGCGGCTTTAATTTTAGAATGTTTATAATACTCCATTTATTTATTTTTTATATTCAGATTCAACCTTTTTGTTAAATATAAAATACCGTTTATGTTTATTTGATATAGATATTTAAATTATTTGTTTGCGTATATATATTTTTTTGTTAATAAAGAACTTTGCAGCGTTTAAAAAAATAAATAATTTCCACAGATACATTAAACATTTATCGTAAAAAACAAATAGCGTTTCCAAATTTCTATTTGAACTCGAAAAATCGTGAACACATAAAACTAGAGGTAAATTATGTAATTCGAATACTCCATTCCACAATAAATGTAAAGTGTTGGCAATAGTAATGCCTCGTCTTTTTGTCCCGGTTAACTTCGGAGTGTGGTGCATGACAATATTTCATGGCACCAGGCTTAGCACCCCTCCTTCGGGGTTTGGTGATGTACGTCTGCTGTGTCCTTCTAGATGTTTATAAAAAAATATGATTTGGTGACAAATGATCTATCATTTATTTATAAATACACTAAACTAAGCCGTTGGGCAAGCACCAAATAAATGAAATAGTTAAAAAATGGTGGACTTTTTTTGGTAATTATAGGTATTTTAATTCATCCCCGTTCGTTCTTTTTTAATTATGTTTGCTTTTTTATACGAGTGATATCACACATATGGCATGCATTAAAAAACATAACGTACTACAAATATACATATTTTGGTTGTCGTCTAGTGCTTTGCACGCATATTGAATTTTTTGAATTAGCGATAGACATTAGATTTCATAAGGAGCTAAAAGGAACCCACTACTATTTTTATTAATATATTTTTTAAATGAGATCTCGTCGCTCGCAGCTTTTGTCGTTGTAGAGTTTATTCATTTTGCGTCAACCCCGACCGTAAGCTTAAGTTACTTAAACGTGGGTTAAGTCCTGTTATGACGGGTTATCTTGACTTAGCGAGTGCTTAACGTTGTTTTTACTAACCTTTTTTGTTTGTGAAATTTCGTGTAATTTCTAGGTTAATACCCGTGTCTCTTGGCTTTTAAGCTTTAAAATTTTGCTTTGGATTAGCGAATCAAGTCGCCATATTTATATTAACTTTATAAATATCTTTGCGTCTGTTTAGAGTTAAATCATTACTTTATATTTGTATTTATATCACAACATAGTATAAACAAGTCGCTTTCCGCTGTCTGCCCGTATGCATGTTTATATCTTTAAAACTACGCAACGGTATTTGATGCAGTTTTTTTTATTTATGGGGTGATTTATAAAGAAGGTTTTTCATAAAGAGGTCGCCAGTTGAATGTAAATTATTGTGTGATTAGATGGTAAAATAAATCCATTTATTTTATCGTTTTACTATTTATTAATCATAGAAGATACGCAATAAAATAAATAATTAAAATCTTACTTTCGCGCCATCTTTCACTTTCATCATAATGTTGTGATTGCGAATAACAGACAGTTACTTTTTTATTATACTGATATTTTTCATTTAAACTAGCTGTGGTTCATAATAATAAGTCTTCCCTTTTAAACTTTCTATATTTACATATATTGATCTAGTTGGTTACATATATTGGTTTCTTGATTTTTAGTGGTACATACCCAAAGGGGATTTTTATGGCAGAGGGAGGCAAACGAGCAGGCGGGTCACATGATGCTAAGTAATCACCGCCGCCCATAGACATCTGCAACACCCGGGGATCACAGGAGCGTTGCCGGCCATTAAGGGCTCTTTAAAAGGAACGGAACGGAACGGAACGGTAAAACGGAACCCTGTTACTAGTTGCCAGGCTGAACCGTGATAGTTAGAAAATTGAAATTTTCTCAGATGATGTATTTCTGTTGCCGCTTCGATAAAAAATAAAAACAGAATAAAATATAAAATTAAGGGCTCCCATACAACAAATGTGATTCTTTTTGCAGTTTACATCGATGTTTTATGTACAGAACCCTTCGTTCGCGAATCTAACTAGCTGTTGGACAGTTATGATAATTGAGTTATAGACATTCCGGATTGACTCTCTTGAGAATTTCGAAATAAAAAAACTATTGAGGTTTTTTTCTATCTGTAATTCGAATTACATTCGGTAACATCGGCCAAAGCCTATGCTCTGAGACCAAAGTGTAACACACATAGATATGTATGTAAATGCGAAACTTTCGGAATATTAAGTACCAATATTAGTAGGAAAGTCTGTGATGAATTATTATCGTTTAAATTCGGTAATAATAAAAAATAATTGATGACGCTCTCCTTCTAAGTAGAAACAACTGTATTATATTTTAATATACAATACAAACCATGCATGCGTCCTTCCATGCTGGTTTAGAAGTGAAGGAAAAACGTAGAATGTGCCAGCTGCTACTCTTCCCGCGCAGATTGTAAAAGCCAATCAAGGGAAAATGCTAGCTTCACATAGGAATTCTCATCTTGTCACTATATCTGAATCTTCATTTCACAAGGCCATCATTTTCCTAAGCGTTGCCTTCGAGTCCTGCGACTCTTGGCTCAGTCTACCCCGTAAAGGATTAAGACGTGATATTGTATCTGTATTTTAATCTGTGATTGTAATGACTAAAAGCTCGAGAGTAAAACGTGAATTATAAATTAAAATGTACCTAATTAACGAGGTTTTTTCCAGCCCGCGTTGAACGTCCGCCGGCATAATTGAGTCGTAACAAATTAGCTGTTGCCTTTAAATGCTCGCTTCGTCTGTCGCTAGCGAGGCACCGGCGACGGTAAACTATGAAATAGACGTGAAATTGTCATACTAGGTAGATATACAATAATCTTTAGGGCACCAAAAGAAAAAAAACTGACAAAAATTGCCAAAAAACCAGAAGTAGTAGGTACACAGACGGAATTATCAGGAAGTGATCTCTTTAACTAACCTTTGGGTTAGGAAAAAGAAAAGGAACATATGGCGCAGTTATTTCTTAAGTTTACGCGAATATTAGACATTGAAATGAAACAAATTTAAC
>JADGIL010282942.1:362-15432 GCA_020352625.1 Cactoblastis cactorum
CGGTTTTTTTAAACGTAGTTGTATTTATTACACGTATAAAAACTTCGATCAACAATAAAGAACTAGATTCAAAGTTACGTACACATAGTTACGTAAACATACGTAGTTACGTAAACATAATCAAACAAAAGATGGCAGCTACAACGTGTATTAGAAAATGAGTCTTAACTTGTACAAGTCGAAACCATGTTCAACTAACAGAACCAGTTGAAGTCTGCTCATTTGATGTCATTTATAAGCGACAAGCGTTTTGCCAAGGACACTTTTTGATTGCGAGTGTAGTCGTTTATCGTACGTCGATGTTCAAAAGCTCGGTTGTCGATGACAGACTGCACAAGTTCGCGGCGGAGGTAAGCGGCGAGCTGGACTGGGTGTCGGAGCGGCGCGCGGCGGCGTCGTCGGACGCGCTGCCGGCGGCCCTGCACGCGGCGCAGGCCGCCGTCAAGCGGCACGCCAAGCTGCGCGCCGAGCTGGCCGGCAGGCGGCCGCACATCGAGAAGGTGCTGCAGCAGGGCCGGGAGCTCGCTGAAGAGAACGAGCCTAACAGGGAGAAGGTAGCTCACGGATAGATTTAATTCAAATAAAATTATCACTACATGTTATAAAACAAAGTTATAAAAAAATAATAATTCGCAGATCGAAAAGCTGTGCTCAGAGCTGGAGCAGTGCTACTCGGAAGTGTCATCGGCGGCGGAGGCGCGCGCCGGGCGGCTGGAGGCTGCGCTGCGCGGGCAGCAGTTCCTGCACGACGCGCTGGAGGTGGACTCCTGGCTGGCCGACAAGGCGGCCGCCCTCTCCAGCGCTGACGTCGGCAGCGACCGCCACAGAGCCACGCAGCTGCTCACCAGGCACAAGGTACAGCTATGAACGGTCACGCCTAGTTATTTGACGATGACAGTGGACTCGTGACTGGCGGTCAAAAATTAAATGAATGTTATATTTTTGTATGGAATTTCGTACTTAACAAAATATTTTCCCCAGGCGGTGGAGTTAGAACTGGACACGTACGCGGCCATAGTGTCCGAGATGGGTCACGTAGCGTCCAACATGGCGGCCGGCGGACATCCGGAAGGTGCTGCTTTACTAGCGCGTCATAAACTGTTGGCTGAGAGCTTGGCGCGCCTGCAGCGGCTGGCGGCTGCTAGACAGCATGCCTTGCTGGAAAGCGTGTGCCGGTGAGTGATGACGTCATAGTGTTGCGATCGTGTGTCCAACATGGCGGCCGGCGGATTTCCCGAAGGTTGCTTTACAGCGGCTGGCGGGTGCTAGACAGTATGCCTTGCTAGAGAGCGTGTGCCCACTTTCACCCCCTAATTTAACCCCTTTTTGGTTGGAATTTCCAAAATTCCCTTTTTATATATGGAACCTTCATACAAAATTTCAGGCTTCTGTGTTCAGCGATTTGGTCTGTGCGTTGAAGTTTGGATGTCATTTCCACATTTGAAAAAAAAAAATTGAATTGATTTAAAAATAACAAGGCAAAACGTGCTTGTATTCCAGACACGAATACTTGGCAGAGAGCGCGGAGCTTGAGAGCTGGATAAAGGAGCAGTACGCGGCCGCGTCCAGCGAGGACTACGGGCAGGACTACGAGCATCTGTTGGTGAGTGGAACTGTTGAATTAACTGGTTGAAATGTCAATCAATCAATTAATGAAATAAAAAATTTAACTCAATATATACTGGACCGCCGTGCCCACTTCGTTGGGTATAAAATATAGCCTATAGCACTCCAGAATAGATCTCCACTTCCGACTGTGAAATAATTTTCATGATGAGTTCCGTATTTCCAGTATTTCAGTATTTTCTATTTTTGCTGACAGTTTAAAATAAATGTAATTGTAACAGCTGCCTAGTATTTAAATGCAAAAGAAAGTTTGTTTATTATTATTTTTTTTCATTTCGTCATTTAATATTGGCTAGAGGTCTCACTTTTGTTTCCTTTTAATAAGGATTTTTGCAACATTCCCAATTTGTAATGGGAAATTGAAATCGGAAAATTGAAATTTGGTGAATTAGTCGGATCGGAAATTACGTAACGAAAGCATAGTCGCAAGGAAAAGCTAATTAAATCATAGTAATGTGTCAACTCCCATTTTTCCGGCAGATCCTACGCTCCAAGTTTGAAGAGCTCCGTCACCGTGTCGAAAGTGGGGCGGAGCGGTTCAACCAGTGCGAGGAGCTGGCCAAAAAGCTGTTGGCGTCAGACAGCCCCCACATCGCTGACATTGAGCGGAGGCAGGAGGCTTTGGGGTGAGTCTTCTTAACATTTGTATTTATTGACTATTCTATAATTTTATTACAAATAGATATAAATAAATCTCTATTTTCAGAGAGTCATGGCAAAAACTAGTAGACCAGATAGCCGGTCGCGCCTCACGTCTGCACGCAGCAGGCGAGATCCACCGGTTCCACCGCGACGTAGCGGAGCTGGTGTCCCGAGCGGCTGAGAAGAGGGAGCTGTTGGCTGACACAGCGCCTCCCAGGGACCTGGCTGCTGCGGCCGCTGCTCTGCGAGCTCATGATAACTTGGACGCTGATTTATTAGCCATCGATGCTCAAGTCCAGGTAAGTCGTCAATATGTACATACATACATGTATGATCACCCTTTTTCCCATAGGGGTAGACAGAGACTACATTCTTCCACTTGCTACGGTCCTGACATACTTCCTTCGCTTCCTAAACATTCATCAATCTTTTCATACACGTTCGTCTAGTCGTCAAATTATCTTATTATCAAATAGATACGTGTGCGGCCTGCTGCTGCAAGTAACAACACATACTGCATGTGTATTTAATTCTGTATGCCTGATCAAATTTTCAATAAAATTTGAAAAATAGATGTTTTTCGTCAGGTGCGATCGTTATCCATGTGTAACAGAGAATCATTGAATCGGTTTCTCAGGTGCTGCAAGAAGAAGGCACCCGTCTACAGAAGTTGTACCCCGGCAGCAACGTCCAGCAGATAGCGCTGCAGCAGCGAGCCCTGGCCGACGCGTGGTCCGGCCTCCGCGCCGCCGCCGACCAGAGGCGGCTCAGCTTGCAGCAACACTTGGATCTGCACCAGCTATTGACTCAAGTACGTAAAGGTTGCCCTAATTTATGTCTGTGGAAAACTGTAAAATTGTATACTGGTAACTGCTTGGATGGTTTTGTTAATTATATTGAGACATTTCACATTGATTCGTTATTCAAATTGATATGACAGTTAAAATACTCTAAAAATATCAGATAGCCATTTTACCCAGTCAACCGAAGGGACAATTCCCAAAGAAACAGCACCTGAGTTAAAGAGACCGAGCCGTTTATTTCACTATCCTGCGACGGTTGGTTGTCGGAGTGGGGACAACACTGACGTCATCGCGCGCCAACTGGTATCTAGTTCTTTATTGTTAATTGAAGGCTATAATACAAGAATCTGTACTCGACTTTGGCCGGTTTAAATGAAAGGGCCTGTCCGTCCGTATCTGTTAGTGAATGTATCTGTATATATCGCGTGCGGCAGGTGCGCGACCTGATGACGTGGTCGTCGTCGCTGCGCGCGGGCATGGCGCACGCGGGCGCGGCGCGCGACGCGGCCGCGGCGCAGGCGGCGCGCGCGCAGCACCTGGCGCTGCGCGCCGAGATCGACGCGCGCGACGACAGCTTCCGCGCCGCGCTGCAGCGCGGCGACGCGCTCGCCGCCGCCGGACATCCGCAGAAAGACGTTAGTCGCAATTTTTCTGTATATATCTTTAACCCTGACGCAAAACGAAAGGTGTTTTTTTATTACAATGAGTTTTAATGTGAAGTCACCATAAGTTTGATTGTGTTATGAGTTTGACGTGCGTTTTGTTATATCATGTCGGGATTTTTCTTTCATCTTTTCACAATTTTGCCACATTCTGTCTTAGCGAACACCAACGTCCTTAAAAGAACCCTCATGCAAAATTTGAGACCACTTCTAATTTCTGAAGTTTCTGAAATAAGATTAAATAGCTGTATTCTGCGTGCAGGAGATCCAGGAGAAGTGCGAGGCGCTGCTGGAGGAGCACGGGCGGCTGCAGCGCGCGTGGGCGGCGCGGCTGGTGGCGCTGGACCAGCTCATCGACCTGCACTGCTTCCTGCGCGACGCCGCGCAGCTGCACGACCTCTGCGCCGCGCAGGAGGCCGCTCTGGGTGGATATCATTACACAAGCTCTTGCCCGCGACTCTGCTCGCCTCAAATATGGGAGCCGGAGGGATGGAAAGAGACAAAAATTACCTAGATCACTCTCCAGCTCTTCAACTAATTTACACACAAAAAATCACACTGATCCGTAGATCCGTAACTCCGTTTTGAGATATTGACATTAGTATTACACGAATAAAAATCTATACATATTGACGACCTCCGTGGTGTAGTGGTTAACGTCAGTCACAAGATCCCGGGTTTGATGTGTATAATTATGCTTAGAAATTATCTTTTATTGATTGGCCTAAGTCTTGGATTTTCATCTATGTATTTGTTATAAAATATAGTATTGTTGAGTTATTATCTAATAACACAAGTCTCGAACTTACTTCGAGACTAACTCAATCTGTTTGATATTTCCTCATATATTTTGTTCTGTATCTCTACCCGCATAAGCCGAAACGAGATGAGGTAGACAATTCATTAAAGTAGTTATATCTATCGTTTAATCTTAATTTTACAATATATATTTTTTACAGGAACGGAAATATCTCCAAAACTGAGCGTGGAGGAAGTCGAAAACCTGCTGAAGAAGCAAGAAGCCTTCGAGAAACTTCTAGCTACACAGGTAAGTTTTATCATTTACTCGAAATTGACGATTTTTCTACGTAAGCGACCGCCCATTTTCACCCGCACTGCTTTAGTTCCCGTGGGTATTACGTCTCAATCAGAAAGAGATCATTTTTCATCTTGACCCGACCAGGATTCGAACCCGAAACTTCTTTGTTGAAAAGCAAGAGCTAATGAAGTCGGTCAATAATAAACACTTATTTTTTATCCAGGACGAGAAATTGACTACGCTGAACAGCCACGGAGACAAGCTGCTGCAGCAGAACCATGTGGAGAGCCAGCATATAGCTGACGAGCTGCGGCATGTCAATGAGCGCCGGCAAAAGGTAATTGTCTGATTATATTACCTACTAGCTGATGCCCGCGACTTCGTCCGCGTAGATTTTAGTCGGGTACAATAAATTATATCCCTCGGGAACAGTACATTTTTCCGGAATAAAAAGTAGCCTATCTTTTATTCTAGGTCCATCGCTGTGCCAAATTTCATCCAGATCCGTTCGGTAGTTTTTCTGTGATGCGCGTATAGGCATACAGATAGACTAAAAACCATTGTTTTGGCTTCTATAGGCCCTATAAAGGTCCTCTATATAATTTTTTCTTACATATCTCCCACGTACAGACATAACTCAGTTACAATTTTATTATAATGTATAGATGATCCACAATAAAGACGATTCATTGATTATTGCTTTACAACATCACCAGCTACGAGGGCAAGCTGCTGTAACAAAATCTGGGTTTTTTAAAGCTTTTATTTAGTTTCACTTGCCCCATTGTCTGTATTAAAATCTAGCAAGTTAAATCGCCCTCTTTCCCAGTGTCCGATTGAGCTTAAATTTGGCATGTAGGTGTCTTTATTGTCCGTGACCGTGACCTGATGGTGCACCTAGGATCGGCTTCCAATGACAGAACTCCGCAATGGTCAACTGCACGGAATTGAAATTTGTATTACGCATTTAACGCC
Source organism: Cactoblastis cactorum (assembly GCA_020352625.1). Lineage (NCBI taxonomy): Eukaryota > Metazoa > Arthropoda > Insecta > Lepidoptera > Pyralidae > Cactoblastis > Cactoblastis cactorum. The sequence continues at coordinate 6,110 of JADGIL010282942.1, forward strand.
ACCAGATGTTCCTGGTGATGATAAAAGCAATGTCAATTTTCTTTTTTTTTTTTTGCTTAAACCTTGTTTATACAACTTAGCAGTCAAAGTGTCGGAAAATGGTTACCGCAGTGTGAGACGTGTTTCTTGAGAAGGAATATCGACGAACAACGAAGCGATGTGATCATGGATATTAACGTTAAGTTACTTTATTAACTGATCCAATCTTTTTTTGGTTTTACAATGTTTTTAATCACGTTTTTCAATATAAAGTACTCGATAAAATGAAATGAAAAAGGGTATTTTATGGGTTTCGACATCAAACGTAAAATTTGACGTCAGCTTAGATATAATTTATATATTACCATTGTAATTTTCATGTTTTTTTTTAATAGCCTTGTCGCCCAGCAGTGGGACACAATTTGATTATTTTTATAATCATAAATTATAATGAAAAATTGAATACAGTCGAAAACGTCGACTGTATCTAAACGTACTCAACGTTTAAGTAGATACAGTCGACGTTTTAGATCACATTTACTTTTTGTTACTAAAATTTTGTGGCTAAAGTTTTTATTTGTGTTTATCAGCTGTACGAGCTAGCGAGCCGGCGTCGTGCGCTGTTGGAGCGTACGCGTGCGCGCGCGCAGTTTGCGCGTGATGCGGCTGAGGCGCGCGGATGGGTCGCTGATAAGTTGGCTAAGTTGAACGCTGACCAGCAACACGGTCAGTTTTTTTTGTTGGTTATCATGTGGTATATATATCACTATATAATTATCTCTTCTTTTCTGTGCTTAGATTAAAAAGTAGAATTAAATATTTTAAAGACAGTTGCGGGGACCACTGAAAAAGTTATCCCAGAAAACTAGTATCAAATTTTGGAAACATTTCTTGACTTATATATACGAATCTTCAGATTGATATAGGAAATTAATTTTTAGTTCTATTAAATATGTTTAACAATGGTATTCCCTCCACCCTCCCATGGTTCTACCAACCTTCCGGTTATTCGACCCTAATCGCAAAGGACATATGTCTCAAAGTTTTAACAATGGTATGTTCCTTTCTAGCAACCGAAGTGACAGACCTGGACGACAAGATGAAGAAGCTGCAGAAGCACCAGGCGTTTACCGCGGAGCTAGCAGCCAACCGCGCGCGTCTGGCTGAAGTGTCCGCGCTGGCCGCGGAGCTGGAGCCTGATGAGGAGGTGCAGCGGGAGCTGGCTGCATTGCAAGCTGATTGGCAGCGCCTGGAACAGGCTACTGAGCAGAGAGGTGACTATGGACCTTAATCCCTACTAAATAAGACGATGTTTTCGCCCTAACTAAGAAGCCTGCGACTAGCAGCGTTTGGATCTAACTACTGAGCAGAGTAGTGACCGTAATGGATTCTTAGTACCTTCCAGATGTCTAGAATAAGTGTTCGATGACTGGCAGCAGCTCATGTTGGATGCGGTGATAGTTAGTTAATAGTGATAAACTCACTTTAGTTATGGTATTCTAATTCCTTAACTTTTTGTCTTTTTTAGGTCGTGGTTTAGAAGAAGCCCAAGACATATTGGAGTTCAACCAGCACTTGGACAAGATTGAGGCATGGATTAGAGACAAGGAGATGATGGTGAGTTTCTCATTTTACTCAGTTTTATTTTGCAAATTTCTACCAGACAGGGTAAGCAAAAGATTAAATGGAAACTAAAAGTAGTTCTGCTTTATTTTGTGATTCTTAGTATTAGTTGATTGGTCTGCTTCTGACATTGACACTTGACAGTTCTCGATGACATTGACAGATGTCGATATTTTTGTTTATAGCATTGGTAAACATACAATTAAAAAAAGAATAACCTATTTAATATACATTTTCGCTTTGTAGGTGCAAGCACACGACCTCGGACGCGACTACGAGCATTGCAGCGCCCTCTTGCGGAAGCTAGACGACCTGGATAGCGACATGAAGGTGGATGACCGCCACGTCAAGAGCATCTGCGCTTTGGCTGACAAGCTTCTGCAAATGGTGAATATAATTTCTAAAATCAAATTGTAATATAAATCTTTACCATTGAAATAAAGAATTTATGTATTTATTAGTATCACTCTTACAAAACAGACTAATATAATGAATAGAGAAAAAAGTCGTAAATCGTAAATGTTGTTGTAAAGCTTCTCGCTTTTCTCTAGTTGTAATGTATTTTATTTATTTAATTATTCATTTTTGTACACAAATATACATAGGAAAAATTAATTTTATTAAAGGTAGTACAAAGGTGCTACTTATTTCAAAAGAAATCTCTTCCAGTATACACGCGGAACTTTTTTTATGAAAGAGTGAGGTAAACGAGCAGGCGGGTCACGTGATGTTAGTGATCACCGCCGCCCATAGACACCTATAACACCCGGGGGTTTACAGAAGCGTTGCCGGCCTTTAATGAATTGAATCTGTCTTTAAAATGTGAATGTGGTCGCAGGGCCCCACACAGCAGGCGGCGGCGGTGGAGGCGCGGCGAGCGCAGTTCGTCAGCAAGTGGACGGCGCTCAGCGGCGCGCTGCAGCAGTACCGCGACAGGCTCAACGCCGCGCTCACTCTGCACTCCTTCAACAGGTGCGTGGCAGCGGTGACCGCTTGACTTCAGCACCAATAAATTTCAACTGTTGTTTTTAAAGTAGAAACTAAAAGTGCTAGGTATATCAAATTTTACACCGTCCTTTTAAAACCTTGCTAAGACGGAATGTTGCAAATTTTTCACCATATCAAGAATAAAGGGTAAGTCTGGTTAACTGTAGAACTATATAATAATAAGAAAAATTATCTTTGAAAAGATATTTTACCCAATTCAAAATTTCCAGAGACGTGGAAGAAACGGCCGAGCGTATATCGCAAAAGGCGGCTCTGTTCAGCAGCACGGAGCGGGGACGTGAGCTGCGCGCTGCGCAGGAGTTGCAGCGAAAGCACGCGGCGCGCGTGGCTGAGGCGCAAGCGGTAGCGGACAAGATAGCCTCGCTTGAGGAGGACGGCGAGAAACTGGCTAAGAGGTGAGGAGAGAGCCTATCCAGCCGCATCCACGCGGCTCGCTGGTAGTTTGTAGCTTCACTAAGTTGTTATACTGATGTGAATACCCCAGTACCCGTTTTTTTACCTTATTTCAGTTTCTAAATAAAAGTAATCGTGTATATTAATTAGCTAACGCCTAAATATTTCGATCAACAATAAAGAATCAGATATAAATCCCTATATATAAACGAGATATAATAATCCCTTAAAGGCCGGCAACGCTCCTGTGACCCCCCGGGTGTTGCGGGTGTCTATGGGCGGCGGTGATTACTTAACATCACGTGACCCGCCTGCTCGTTTGTCTCCCTCTGCCATAAAAAAAAAGAACCAGATTCACAGTTCGGAACTGTGAATCCTGTCATGATTGTGATCGAGTGACCATAATATAAACGCCAATACCAATGAAACTTGAAAAAAAAATGTATTTTTTGTAAAATTCTTGGTTAACAGCCACCCAGAAAGCGCAGAGGAGATAGAAAAGTCTTTATCGAGCCTCCGCGATGGCTGGCGCCGGCTGCAGGAACTGGCCAAAAGGAGGTCCGAGCTGCTGCAGAGCGCCGTCGCCGACCACAAGTTCGACGACAGCCTCAAGGTGAGAGTTGATGTCTGCCGCTGCCGATAGATGGCACTGATATTTAACGCAGTTGCGAGTTTCCGCGATGGCTGCTGCTGGCTGCAACAGCTGGCTGAGAACAAGTCGTAGCTGCTGTAGAGAACGGTTGCAGTATAAAAAATTGACGACAGTTTCAAGGTCACATACCGCCGATAGATGGCAGTGATTCGTGGATCAGTAGCAGAATAACAACAAAAATTATAAAAACATATAACAAGCTTTCACAGATAAAACAGGGGCCTTAAACAAGTAACAATTTAAAAACAATATTAAAATTGGAAGACATTACATATAATGTTTGTAACTGGCTGATGATAATCTCAATTTCTATTTCTTTATTACATAAATATAATGGTCTACGTAAGTGTTTTGCCATGAATGAATGAATTGAAAATTTACCTACTAAACATTATATTATTATCAAACTTATTCATATTGAAATGAAACAAATTTAACGGATTTTATCGCGGTTTAATTAGTACTCACAAAGGAATTTTATACTGTTTTGAGTTCTCTGTGTGTAACTATTTATTGAGCTCCGACGTTTCGGATACTTTTCAGCATCCATCTTCACGGAAGACTGAGGTGGGGTGGTCTCTAAGCTTCACAAGTGTGAAGTATAAAATTCCTTTGTGTGTACTAATTATACCGCGATAAAATCCGTTAAATTTGTTTCATTTCAATGTGTGATGTTCGCATAAACTTAAGAAATAAACTTATTAATAGTTTTAAAAAGTTACTTTATTTCGACTCCTTTATATACTTAACAATAATGATTCTCAATTAATACCTTAATATTTCCTCCAGGAACTAGAGCTATGGGTGTCAGAAGCCGTCAAACGCATGTCCCGCTCCGAGCCTGCAGAGAGCGTGGAGCACGCAGAAACGCTCCTGGCGGAGCACGACGAGCGGCGCGCAGAATGTGACGGCAGAATCAAGATGGCGGACGCTCTGAGAAAAGACACTAAAGATCCAGAGAAGCTGAAGAGATTGGACGACCTGAAAAGCCATTTGGAGAACGCTTGGCAGGAGAGAAAGAAGTATTTGACACAGGTTAGTAGTTTTTATTAAATATCTTCTCGAAACTGGACTCTGATAACCGCCGCGACACAGCAATTTTACTACTTGCGGCCACTAGATGGCGGTGTCATAAGTTATCTGTAAGAAAGAGATAGAACAGTGTCAGGAAGTAAGGTAAAACATTAATGGATGTGAAAGGTAAGGAAGGGTTTTAAAATATGTATGTCACACGAATGGACGTTGTAAAATAAAGAAAAGAAACTGATGAACTGAGCTTATAGTAATTTAAAAATATAACCAATATTATCTTTCTCAGGCACACCAGTTGCAACTGTTCAAGGAGCAAGCGAGACAGACTGAGGACTGGCTGGCGGCGAAGGAGGCCTTCCTCAACAACGACGACCTCGGTGAAGATCTTGATGGTGAGGAAACTGCTTTACTTCTTTCCCAGTCTTTTAGGAAGACCACTACTACTTCTCTAAATGCTACACGCATTAAGATTAAGTACCTTCTACTATACAACTGTGAATTATCATAATTCAGAATGCTCTGTCCCACTCCAGCGGTGGAGACGCTGATTCGCAAGCACAACGAGTTCTCCAAGCTGCTGGACAGCCAGCTGGGCCGCGTGGACGAGCTGGCGAGCTTCGCGGCCAGAATGCTGGCGGACGAGTGCTGCGACCGCGAGTACGTGCTGCGGAGGAACAACGAGCTGCTGGCCAGGAGGGACAAGCTGCAGGTCTGTTCAATGTTTACATGTTGACTTCTTAGGGTTCCGTACATCGATGTACGATAAATAACTAGACTCATAGTCTCGCAAAAACATGTCCTCGGCAAATTACTGCTCATGTCCTTAACTAGTCTCTTTAGTTAACACACATACATACATATAATCACGTAGGCAGAGACTACATTCTTCCACTTAATGCGGTCCTGACATACAGTTAATTAAACATAGTTTAAACTTGCACGCGTTATGACTTATAATACACCATTCTGGGAATGGAACTTTGTCGAATTAATCAAGTTGTTTGGCGCAGGAGAAGCCATGGGCGAAAGCTAGTATAATCATATTACAAAGACCCTTGCCCAAATATAAGTTTCTTACCGTTTTAACGAACTATATCTAGTACTAGCTGTGTAGTGTGTACCCGCGACTTCGTCAGTGATTTACATACAAATGTTTATCCCCCATTTTAGTATATTAAGGGTCGATTTTTGGAAAAAAAAGTAGCCGCGGGCGATTTGAACGCGGGTTTTAACTATATGCATACCAAATATCATTTAAATCGATCCAGCGGTTTAGTTGTGAAAGGGGAACAGACTGACAGACTCGCATTATAATATTAGTATGTATTGTGTGAACTGCACCTATTTCTATGGTGTAGGAGCTGTGCAAGGCACGAGGCGCGCGGCTGGAGCAATCCCGCCAGTTGCACCAGTTCCTGAGGAACCTGAACCACGAGAGGGAGTGGATTGCCCTTAAGACAGAACTCGCCGACGATCAGAGCTACAGGTATTATCATCATCATTACAGCCGCGGGATGTCCACTTCTGGACATAGATTTATCCCATAGGGTTTCAAGAGGACCGGTTTTCGGTCCGGTCCGGTCGTCGACACAAAGTACCCACAAACGACAACACAAGTCTCGAACTAGTCTTGTGTTATGGGATACTAACTCGACGATAATAATTTTAAAAAATACACATATAGATAAACATAAAAGAGCGCCGGTTAAAGGCCGGCAACGCTTCTGTTCGGGTGTTGCAGGTGTCTATGGGCGGCGGTGATTACATAACATCACGTGACCCGCCTGCTCGTTTGCCTCCCTCTGTCATAAAAAAATATAAAATATTCAAGCCAGGCCAATGAAATAAAGATTAATTTCCATCATGGCCTGACCGGGAATCGAACCAAGGACGCGGTCATGTACGTTCACCGTTACACCACGCAAGATAAAAAGAATTTTATTTTCGCTTATTCTCAATTGCATTCTCAGCGAAGAGTTCCTCAGATCCTCCATTTTTAAGGAATTAAATATTTATTTGTAATTAATAACTGGAACACCTCAAAAATCTGATATTTTTTACGGTAATCAGGACTGTTATTCCTTCTATCAGAAAATTTCGGATATCGCCAATTGTAATTTTTTTTCAGGGACCTTTCGAACCTGCAGAGCAAGATCCAAAGGCATGCCGCGTTCGAGTCAGAGCTGGCGGCCAGCAAGGGCCGGATAGATGACGTGGTAAACCAGGGGGAGGCGCTTATAGGTAAGGAGTTTCAACTAAATTTATTGCACAAAACAAGATACATGATAACCCATCGCCTATGAGGATTCCTGTTTCAAGCTCTTGCCCTTGATTTTCTTTACAATCTACGCGAGAAGAGTAGCAGCTAGTACATTCTCAGTTTTACTTCGAATATTATCATAATTATTTAGTAACAGGCTGACAACGCTGCTGTGACCCCCCAGGTGTTGCAGTTGTCTATGGACGGCGGTGGTCACTTAAAATCTTGTGCCCCGCCTGCTAAGTTGCCTCCATCTTTCATTAAAAAAAATTATTAGCTCATGTATCCAATAAAATATTGTATGTATATCTGTCTGTACAGAAGCGGATCATTACGCGTCGCAGGAGATCACGGAACACGTTGAAGACTTGGAAAACTTATGGCGAGAACTACAGGTGAGCGCTGCTACTATCCTACTACTGTACTACTATCTACTGGTGTTAGGCGTAATTAATTACTGTTGTAAATTAATTAATGATTATATTATTTAATTTAATTACTTGTAATTCTTTCTATATGAAATTATTACTTTATGTTATCAGTATTATTAGGAGGACGACCTCCGTGGTGTAACGGTTAACGTACTTGACCGATACTCAGGAGGTCCCGGGTTCGATCCCCGGTCAGGTCATGATGGAAAATGATCTTTTTCTGACTGGCCTGGGTCTTGGATATTTATCTATATATGTGTGGCGACATCTACCTGCGCCACAAGATAAAGGATTTATCGTCAATGATCCTAAACCTCCGCTCCCGCTACATATGTATTTATTATAAAATATAGTATCGTTGAGTTAGTACCCATAGTACAAGTTTCGAACTTAGTTTTGGGCTAACTCAATTTGTGTGATTTGTCCCTATATAAAAAAAAAATGTGTAGCGAAGTGTTTATTTCGACATAAATGCACGTTTTGTAGTGTAGTCTACATCTAATACATGCGATTTTGAAGATAAGTTTCCTAGTACGAAAATACACACAAATAAGGAAGCAAATCGAAAAATTTACTTTGCAATAACACGCCATATTTATAACACATATTTAAAATCAGTTTTAAATATAAGAACTTATTTATTCCTTTATAAAGCTGTGAGTACTCGTACGTAAACATTATTGATCTTTTGTTATTCTTTCTAAGTGTGAATTGTCATTAATAGTGATTATATTCGTAGGCAGCGACGAAACTCCGTCGTGAGAGACTTCAGGAGGCGTATCAGGCCCGCGTATACCTACGTGGGCTGGACGACTTCACCGCCTGGCTTGATGATGTGGAATCCCAGCTGCTCAGCGAAGACCACGGTGAGAGACCCTGCTGCTTACCCGTGACTTCATCCACCTACATATCTAGCTCTAGCCAGCGTACAGCAGGAACTGTAACTTCTATAGGCACTGTAAAGAGCCCATATTTATTTTTTTCTTAAACATCTCCCATGTACAGACATATCTCAGTTACAATTTTATTATATGTATAGATATACATTTTAATATACGGTACACAGTATTTGACTTTTATTATAAGGATTATTGTAAGGAATTGTATCATTTATCGTTTTAGATATTAATTTTTCACTACAAATACAGGACAATTGGGTCAAAACCTCATGTAATAGATGGCGCCACACATTTAATTTTTTCTTTTTCAATAGGTAAAGACCTAGCGTCGGTGACAGCGCTGCTCAAGCGGCACTCACGGCTGGAGCAGCAAGTGTCGAGCAAGGCCGACACGGCGACGCAACTCGCCGAAAACGCGAGACAACTCGCCGACAGCAAGCATTTCATGGCCGACGAGATACTGAAGCGTGCTGAAGTCGTCAAACGGTGAGTTTGATGTCATTTCTAATTCATCTGTCTTAGCTCACCGACAACAGGAGGTCACTCGCCGACAGCAAGCATTTCATGGCCGACGAGATACTGAATTGTGCTGAAGTCGTCAAACGGTGAATTTGATGTACATCCTAATTCATGTGTCGTAGCTCACCGACAACAGGAGATCACTCGCCGACAGCAAGCATTTAATTGTCGATGAGAACTTGAAGCGCGTTGATATCGTGAATTAAAGTTTTATGAAAAGTTTGTAAATTTAAAATTTCATATTTTTTTATTAGAATTCGGTTCCATAACAGTACGAGAAGAGATTGCTATAAATTTATTATGTGTTAACAGATACAGGCAGCTGCAAGAGCCGATGCAGATCCGGCGAGACAACCTGGAGGACGCCGCCCTGCTGCATCGCTGGGAGCGAGACGCCGACGAGGAGACTCGATGGTCTGTAATACATACCTACATATAAATAAATCAATATATGGGAGAATTCACACAGATTGACTTAGCCCCAAATTAAGTTCGAGACTAGTGTGATGGAATACTAACTCAACGAT
>JADGIL010282968.1:0-19626 GCA_020352625.1 Cactoblastis cactorum
ATTTCTACCAGTCCATTAGTTTGCATAACCGTTTAACTGAGTTGAGTAGTCGATCAAAAGTTTGTTCAACGCATATGTTGTTATCGAACTGGATTTTGTTTGCAAGCCTAAATTAAAAGCTAACTATGTTTTATTTGGATCCTCATTATTATTTGATTGTATTCTTAGTTTTTGTGTCTCCAACCAACCCAAACCACTACTTCCACCTAAAAGGTAAACCAGAGCTAACCCTAGGAGAGTTTTATACTACAGGACAATACAATAACAATGTAATCAATACTCCATTTGTAATAGCTGTTGAAGATGACTTAGTTTGAAGCTTCTATAATGTAGTTTCTAAGATCAATATTGTACTCTTAGTTGGAACAATTTAATAAAAGGTCTATAAAAATAGCACCATAATGTACCTTAAAATATCCGTTAATTAAAAAGTATATCTTTATACAGTCTTCGCTGATTCTGTAAGTATATGAATTTAAATGACCTCGCTTACCGCCTAGTGAACTCTAAGAGTAACTTTGCTGGTTTTGATTAATTTATGCATAAAGTTTAAGATAGGTCGAGGAATAGAGTAATTAAATAATCACAACGTCGGAATATGTCTCTACTCGAGTGCGTAGATCCTGTGACATGGTTTCTTGAAATTGAAAAATTGATCAGATATTCTGAAGGTAGTCTTCTTCATTATATTTATTTACCATGGTAAAATATATGTACTGTCAAAATGAGATAAACAAAATAAATTATTGTGGCAATAATGCTAACCCTGCGGCTTCTTAGGAAGGGTTTGGGGCTGGTAATGAAGTTCTCAACCTTTGTTTTACTTTGAATAAAAGATTTTTAGTCTATAAGCTCTTCTCCCCATAGATAATGAAGTACATTCGGCACTATAATAATAACGTTAACAATAACGTTAAAACATTAAAACTCTTTAATGTCAAAACCTTTTACTCATTAAAATACCTTGTACTAACTAAACTTTACATTGGAGGAAATTAAACAACAGATCCAGTTCAACTAGAATTAAATTAGAGAAATGAGGTGACTAACTTTGTACGTGGAATACTTGATTACCGAAAGTTTCACTTCCACCAGTTAGCAGTTAAAATTACTCGAAATCAGGAAGTAGTTTGTTTAATTAAAACAAACGGTTCCAATGAATTTAACCGTATATTGCAATCTGGTAATTACAATTGTGGTTATCTGACGCCAGTGGCGGCGCAAGGTCAAGAAAAAATGAGGACAAGGTACGTTTTGCGAGGCCCTCTGATGGTTTAAGTAGAAGGGTTTATAAATAAGATGCACTTAAAATTTCCGGAGGATTCTCTTATGTAATAATTTTTAAAAATACTTTGTTGTCGTGTACTTTTGGATTTAAAAATAAATTAGGCTTAAAGTCTCGAGGCCCACAGCACCGCGAGGCCGAGGGCGGTGGCCCACACCGCCCACGCCTTACGCCGCCTCTGTCGGACGCAGATGATAATCGAAACTTTATTAATTTTAAATGTACCTAGTATCAGGATCAAGGTTCATTTCTGTTAGTGTGTTGGAAAGTTTTGAGATTATATTAACCGTCAATATTGATGATGAAGATGATATACATATCAAATAAAATAAATATCAAAGTAAGGTATTAGCAAGAGGAAGTAAAAATAATGTTTTTGATTTATTTGTATGAAATTCTTCACATGATTCTCATAATAACGTCTCTATGTTTTATAAAAAAAAAAACAATAACAATCTGTATATTATACAAAAACCACATGAAAAATGATAGATATTAATAAGTATATAATTAAGTTGTCATCAACTTACAACACTTTTACATGGAAATCTTATACCATTGAAGTACGAACAAAACGAAAACATTTAATCGACTATCATCTTCCCAATAAAAATTTAAAAAGTCAACTAGTGAATATTTTAAACCGACTGAGATTCCAGCCACGGCCGAGTCAGCTCAGGAACGCCTGTAATTAGCCCCGAGGTGCCTATCAACAATTTACGCTGACTGCACTACGCTTACACAAATATTTTGCAATTTAGACTCTATTTTAATGGTATAGAGTCCATATAGCTGAACTTTACGTAATGTTTTGTTTTACCTGGAGGATAGCCTGCACGTTTTATAAATTATTTATATTTTGTAATTATCAAAAGTTAAAAACCTAATGATTCGCAGCTAATACGGTAATTATAAAATAACAAAATACTTTACATAGTAGTAATTTTCAATTCTCTATTTACATAAATACAGATTATTGGAAAAAGTAATCAAACTTAAATTCAGAGGAGTCTTCCAATTATTGGAATAATCGCCCCTCAGATTATTGGTTCCATCAACTACATACACCACCATTTTTTTTAAATTTGATTTTAAAAAATATTTTTGTAATGTATTTCAAGATCGCGAGATCAAAACATTGGAATTCATTGGAATTTGTTGGAAGTTGTTCTCTGTGTTCCATGTATTGACATGGAACACAGAGAACAATTTGCAACAAAGAAATTCACGTTGTAATAAATAATTAAGCTTTTCATTATAAGTTAAATAACTTAATCAAATATCAGTGAAGGAAATGAAATTGGATTTTCTTGTATTTTCTCTCCAACTTTCTTTGGTTACTTTACTTGGCCAATGAATATTAAGTTATATCACGATATTGCAAAGAATTAGTCATTATTATTATAATACAAAAGTTTAAAATTGATATCTCAAAACCGTGTATTATCCACTTGGTATATTTTCTTGAGCTCAAAGAGTAAAATAATAAAATAAATTCTAACCATTTCTAATTTCTACAGGAGCCCCGGAACAGTTATTTAATCATAAGAGCATATTTTTTTTCGTAATTGTTTATTTATATTTGATTAAACACTTAGGAAATAATTCGATTTTCCACGATGGCAGGGGTTTTAAATACTATTAATTCTACAGTGTCATTTTGATAACAGGATTTTACATCCCAATAGTTGCCTTCAGACCTTGAGTTAAGGCTTTAGCGGCAAATACTTGGGCAAATACTTAATCCACGTATTGGCAAACGATGTTCTACGCCGTAATAGCTGCGTCAAATATGTATATGCAGACTGGATGAGGCAAAAGAACAAATATTTTTGTCGATGTAAACCGATTTTTACTGGTCATTTTAGAAGTACATGGGAGATACCTACTATGTATGTCCAGTAGTGAACTTCTTGCACCTAAAATGTTGATGATGGTTTTTTTCATGTTATATTATATATTACTATAACTTTGCATGTTCCCGAGAAATAGGTCTTGATAGACGGACTGTGAAACTATAAAGGCTCCGTATTTTTCTTTTGAGGTACGACGGTTGTTACAAGTTTGCTAAAGTAATCCCGATGATTTAAATCAATCAATTGAAGATTCATTAGGATTTAAAGTAATCCTTTGCATTTAGATTTTTGACAGTTTCCTGTAGCCCGACATCCGTGTTCCTATCACTAAAGCTGCCTTAATAAAGGCGACGTATTCAGCGTAAAATTAACGACATCGCATGCAAAGGTTACCGATAGGGGGCGGTACATTGTTACCCATAAGAGCTCGATGTTTACCACCGTTATGTAATAATTTCCCTGAAAACACTTGCCGCATGTCGATAATTTTATATTTCTTTTTGATGGATATTTTATGACAATTGCATATGGAAATGCTGATTGCATTTTTTAATAGATGATAGTTTTTAGGAGATTATTTATTTTTATGGCTCAAATATGTCTATTTCTATGTAGAGTTTTACAAAAGGTAATAATATACCGTTTTTGAGCTACAAGAAAAAGCGTATTAATATTATTTAATTTCTTCCATTCGCCTTGCATAAATATAAAATACATGAATAAATATATAGGGGCAAATTACACAAAGTAATCAAAGTGCCTAGATTGTTGAAGTACTCGAGTTAACAAGTTTTTTACAAATATATTAATACTTCGTCATCGTATTTAATTTAAAATTGAGTTAATTCATTATATTTTGGCTAAATATTTATTTAAGGCATTTTAAAATAAAGTGGTGTGGAGCCAGCTACAGGCTTATATTTGGCCTGTAGCAAAAATGAGCCGGCTCGTCTGGGGAAGTACCACACTCCCACAGAAGACCGACGCCTGAGTGGCGGTTATCAGGCGTCATGCTCCGTCCGGTGAGTGCGAGAGCCGGAGGCCCAACTTCTTCGCCTCCCCAAATGGGGAGGGCGGAGGTTTTTTACAGGCCGGCAACGTTTCTGTAACCCCGCGGGTTACAGAAATGTTGCCGGCCGTGCAGTTGTCTATGGGCGGCGGTGATCACTTAACATCTCGTGACCCACCTGCTCGTTTGCCTCCCTCTGACATAAAAAACAAAATAAAAAAAAAGTGAATCAGCCACATTGCCATTGAATGTTTTCTTTGAGTTCCATCTGCTTTTTATTGAATGAAATCTCGTGGTTTTGGGTCGTTTTTTATGAAATTTGCGCAGCGAGAGTACTCCACGCGACTCGCTCCCAACTGAAACTTTTTGAGGTCAGTCTGGTGTACACTAGACGAGATTTGAGACTCCACAGTTTTCCCTCAATAGTATAGAGAAGTGTGTAATAATAGTAATTTCTCAACATTACTATATTTTTATAACAAGCTAGCAAAAAAGCTTACGCCGAAGGTACTACTTACGTGTGCGTATTTTCTTAAATTTTATTGATATAATGTATAGCAGTAGTTCTTGTGACTGAGATAATGATAATCCTGATCAAGAGGTGGACTTGAAAGTAAAATAGTACGTTAATTAGGTTGATTTAAAAAAAAAAATTGGTCATGTAACGACATTTCATAAATCCCATGAGCATGTTACCTGTTTCACAATTTTAAAACTGCTTATAATGATCAAATGAATTGAATTATCTTAATTTTTAATATATGGTTGCCAGTATTAAAACGTAAATCATCATCTATTCTTAAGACCTATAAAATTGATTAGTGATATAGTTTATAAAATATTGATTTTTGTTTTTTTAATTATTCGTCATAAGAATATGATATTCAAGGATTTAATTAAAAAATTAAAAACCCCCGACACAATATAACAAAACACACACTTCAAACACCCTTCTTATTGCGTCGGGGGTTAAAACATAACTACTCTCCATTAAGTCATCTTCCAAACAAAAAAAAAAACAAAATTATCCAAATCGGTTCACCGATTCACGATACACGTAAAAATTAACACACCTCTTTTTGTATTGTTGAAAATATTAACCACAATTCAATTTTCACTTATACATATAAGAATTACTAAAAATCGGATGAATTGTTATGAACTCAGGAATTGAATTGCAATTAATGATGATGAGACGAATCTTTCCTAGCGGTCTATTTAGTTTCCCGCAGCGGAGCTAACTCGATTATCTATTAATGATCTCACGAGATTTTTCCACTTATACTCGCCCAATGTATTTTTTTTCCAATGATGAGTGCCAAAATTGTAGTCTGTGTAATGTTATCTCGTTTTTTGAATTCTTCAATAAAAATATTTGATACGGAATTATTTATGTATTATTATATATGCTATGATTTTTTTTCATTAATTACTTTTGTTGTTGAAATGAAATCTCGCAAGCTAAAGCACTCTCTCATTAGCAAAAAGGTTAAAAGATATAAAAGTCTGCTTGAGGGTGAATTTTTATAGGCGTTTGAGGTACAAAAGGTTTTTTCAGAAAGCCAGATATCAAAGTCATCAAAATAAAGAGTCGATATATTCAATGGAATTTAAAAAAGGTTTCGATTCACGCACCAATACTTTTTCCGATCATTTTGTCTCTGTGAGTAGGGATGGCGAGTATAGGAAAACTTAATTCACCAGTTTTGTTGCGAAAAAATATAGATATTGTGTTTAAAAAAGAAACAAGTCCCAAATGCTTTATGTAAACATTAAATCGATAAATAATAAGTCATTGTAATCCATTTTACGTAAAAGAAAGTCCTGGATCACCACAGAAATACAGATACAAATGTACCGAAATTAATTTCTATGCATAATTAATTGTAGTTTCTGAGACTTGTGATGACTGAGCAAGCCAGTAATGTACTCACTTTTATACTTTTCATATAGATTTTCTTTCCTTGACGTTTTGTTTTTAAACATGACGACAGCCCTACTGTCATTAATTGCACAATATTTATTGCTCAGCCAGAATTGAACCGTTGTTTGTAATTTATCATTTTCAAAGAATTAAATGGTGTGATATAACTCAGTAATATGTAATTTATCACAACGATTCGTAACCTAATTTTTATTTACGGTTCGTTTATGTTTAAATGAAGATTTGTTATTAAAATGTTACATAAATGTAATGAAATACATAGGTACAAAAAAGCCTAAAGAAATGCTGTAGAAACTTGCATTAATTTTAGGAAATAATTTAATTTAACTGTACGTATTAAAAAAAAATGTTTTAGTATAATTTCATTAAATTAAGGTACTAACTTGCTGTTACTCTAAGCTACTGTAAAGATAAAACTATCCTTTTTTATGTATTGGGGACGTACGGTACCTTTCTTACCAAAGATTTAATTAACTATTTTTTCGCCATGAATATGTATATAATCATGCAAAATTACAACTTTTTAGTATTTATCAATAGTTTTTTAGGACAAATAGACAGACATGCTCAAACTACAAGGGTTCATTGTTGACTATAGAAATCTAAAATGGGTCTTGAATTAACCAGTCGTTAGTCAGGACAAAATATTCTATTTATACGAGATGCAAATATTTTAAGACGCCATCGATCAAATCCAGTCTCCCGTCAGTTGTAAATTGATGTCACTTAATCCGAGCACTTACCTGTAAGTGTAACAATTTCGAATTCGTCGAACGATATCGATTACCATTTTAAGGACATGACGTGACAAATAACCGTACTAGGCGAGCATTCTACAGGATCAACCAGGTAAGTACTACAGTAATATCTGTGTTTATTTGTGACAAATTCAAACACTCCACCATAGTATAATATTCAATATTTCGTGTATATTTGATATAATAAATTAATTCCCGCTGTAATTAAGCCTTTTAAAATCTATTTTTAGCTACGTTTTTAGATTCTATTCGTGTACCAAAATCCGTTCAGGATTTTGGTACACGAATAGATTCGAATCAGCTAGCAAACAGGGTACTTTTAATTCGAAATATCCAAGGAATCGAAACCCCGACGCACATATTGTTTTTATATTAAGATTTATTTTATTCGCAGGAAACGCACATATACAACACCACATGTGCGAGTGTCTCACGCGTTTGATAGATATAAGAAATATTTACATCGATCAATACATACAAAGTATACACACAAAATAGGAAAGAATTAGGCTGAATCATGTGTCTGCAGTTGTATTAAGAGAAGGTATCTCAGTAAAAAAATGCACCCAGTTAACAGTAAGTTAGAAAATATTTGGTAAAAATTTGTAACTAAAGAATTGTAACGCACAACACCAGCGTGCCAATTTCAAAGGAAGAAATAAGGTGAAGCT
This sequence comes from Cactoblastis cactorum, assembly GCA_020352625.1. Taxonomy (NCBI): domain Eukaryota; kingdom Metazoa; phylum Arthropoda; class Insecta; order Lepidoptera; family Pyralidae; genus Cactoblastis; species Cactoblastis cactorum. Next base: position 7,525 of record JADGIL010282968.1, read on the forward strand.
ATTCTAAGCTAGCCAGCTTTAATAAGAGCAAGACTATTAATCACTATAAACTCTTCCTACGAGGAATTTACTTAGATTTCTATTGGAATTGGATTTTTGAGATAGTGGCGATTGTTCCTGAGCCTGACATTATAAGCAAAGTTGGGATTAGGTTGGAATCTTTTAAAAAATTAAGTACATTAAAGTAAATAAAGGACATACTTATTAAATAAAATATATACATATAACAATTGGAACCATTTAGTACTCAATTCGACTGCACCATTTGTTTGTACTTTACTAATAAAAAATATTTTGTATAAAGAATTCAAGGTAAATCTTATTTCTTTCAACCGTCTGGTAGTAAAATATTCATAAATAACTCCCTATGCATTTGGCATATGAAGCATATTCACAAATATGCCAAACTCTACGCAACTTTGCGTATAATAGTATTATAAAGGAAATTTTTTTTATATAAAATCATTTTGGAAAACACTTATTCGTCTGATTGACACATATTACCCTCTCAGAGATTTAGCCACTCGCTTGTCTCGAATAATGGCCGATATTGGATCTACGATAATGTTATTGTAACTCACACAAATACGTACAAATATGTACATATTTGTGTGAGTTACATTTGTGTGAGTAAATAATTTTGATCGTGCTGTAATTTCCATTTCCTAAGAAGGTAATTTTATTCTCGAATTAGCTGTTTCACGGACAAAATTAGCTTAATTAATTTAATTTAACAAAAGAAAGAGAATGTAAAATCAATCTTTTATTAATAATAATACAGTCGACAAAGTATGGATAAATAATTATAAAAGATACATAAACAACACAGCGTTAGAAATATGCTATAGTAATAAGATAAGGATTATTATAAATACCCATACTTTTGGCGTTATATAAATAAGGCTAAATGTTGGGTTTTCTAAGTATTAAATAAACCGAGTGACATTAATATTATTATTTTAAAGGTAGCGAGCGTATAAAGATGTCAGAACGAAATGGAAATGCGGTGAAAATATTTTGATAATTCATTTTATTCAAGATTTGACTCTAAAAACTTATTATATATGTAATAAGGTCTTAGGGTAAGGTAAACGATGTAATTTGATATTCCATTAATGTATACAATGTAATTAGGGCCATTAATGTGACTTCACTTTTACTCTCCTCACAAATATTAAAAATAATTGATTCATTCACACAGTTTTATATTTTTTCTAAGGTCACGAGTAAATATCGCTTTAAACAAAGTTTCTTAGCTGTATAACGTTTATTTTACTTTAACAAACAAATATACTTTTCATAACACAAGAAGCGACTTTAAGCATTTCAGTAGCGCTGTCCTTTTAATTAACGACAAAGAAATGAGCACAATTTTCATAATTTGGTCCCATTTCAACAATGACAATTATTTCCAAACTTTGTTAAATACATTTTTACAAATAGCAAAGTGATATGAACAGCGTTAAGAGATAAACAATGAACAAGGATTGAAATATCTTAAGGTATCTAATATTTTCATAGATAATAATCTTTTTTTATATAGATATATTTTCTTTACATATACAGCACATCCATAACTGTACAGAATATTTTTCATACTTCTTTGGCTATTTTACTCAATAGTGCCATCTTTTGCCAGTCCATCTAGTCCATTAACCGAGTAAAAATTATAACTTATTCCAACATCTAAAGACTGAAAACAGAATCGATACTTTTATGCTATAGATAACATCTTAAACCACCCAGCTCGCGTTACCGAGACAAGACAAGTTTGTCTATGGGCGGCGGTGTTCACATAACATCTCGTGACCCGCCTGCTCGTTTGCCTCCCTATGACATAAAAAAAAAAACCGTGGATTTTTTAGTCGGTAAGAGTCCGACATACCCTTTCCTTTACCCCGAGCAGAGGGTGTCCCTGACAATTTTGCCCAAGATTAAACAAAAAGTGTTTTACCCGGGATTCCAAAGATACAGCATAGAACAATATTATCATAATATTCAACCACGGTTCGTTTTTAAAAGGATATTTATATATAATTAAACGGGTTTATTCTTATTATTCTTCTTCTCTCCTTTTTTATGCCTCTCGGACTTTTTCAGCTTAGGTATACTATTTTAGTCAATCTGGGGCCAATAATATCCATTTCGTAATATAATGTAACAAGAGATAGCCACCGCGGAAAAGGTATGCTTGGTCTATATTAAACATTTGATCCGTTTTACATATTTCATTATCTCATCCAAAAACATGACAGAGCTGTGGTCATACATCTGTAATTAGAAATGAGGCCTAAAATACATAAAAACAGCAAGGCAACCATTCCCTAAGTCTCAACCTTAATCTTCTGTCAATATTTAATTTTATCATAACAACACTTAACTTCACACTGAGTTTACAGAGTAGACTGGATTCGAATAGAGAATTATGTATATAAATTGTACTTATTTTTTTGATTGACTTCGTAATTTTGATTTAATTTTGTAATTTGAGTTCTTAGTAAATATTTAAGAGAACAAGAAATGATTCTGCCATTCATATCTATAGCACCTGAATTGAATATCTCTAAGATTTTAAACCTATTTTTTCTAACGTTATCAACAAATTTTATATTATTTTAAATCTATAAAAAATATATAACAAAGGTGTTATTAATTTAGAACTTTAATAAAAATTATACTCGCTAACGATTCAGCCAATTTGATGGATAATATCTTGATGACGTCAGAAAATAATAGAGTAAATCTTCTTATTGTGGTCAAATCAGCTATAACTCCAGCGTCGAAAATAAACATTCGATTGCTCAGAAAACCAGACTTCAAATATCACTGAATAACGCATGACCTTTTGTCTGTCTGTCCAGTAGTTCTGACCAGTCTATTAAGATTGAGCTTTGGACTTCCACTAGTGCTGTCTCCGTCTCCTTTGGCGCAAGTCTTTGTTCTCATAATCATTAGGTCTGTTCTGATACTAGGCCTTCGAACATTAGGTGCAACGACACCGCAGGCGTCTGACAATCTTCTCTTAATGGACAAAGTACATTTTTTACTTCTACTACTTTGGCTACTGGTCGGTGGTAAGGTACAAGGACTCCCGAAGGCAGTACTGACGCGTTTATGGTGGTTTGGAGCCATTTCTAAAGGGAGATTGGCGACGACAAACAGTTCATAAAAAAGGTCGTCAACGTGGAAATTTTTCTTGGCTGAAGTTTCGACGAACACACACGCTGTGTCCTGGGTGCTACAGTATGCCGAGGCTTCTTCTGGCTGCACAGTTCTGAAACAAAAAGTATATCATCTACAAAGAGAAAATAATCATAAAAATTTTGAATCAACAAAAAATCTCCACAGAGGCCAGACAAATTCAGAGCACTTAATGGAAATTACTATGAAAAAATGATGACATGGATTTCACGAATTTTAATTCTTTACTAAAACTCTTAAAAAATACGTACTTAAGCTCTCTATCACATTTATTTCCAGCAATGGCCATAGGTACTCTAGGCATTTGCCGGCGGCCGCGGCTGCCTCCGCTGGTGGCACTCGCTTTTGTTTCCAGGATCTGTTCGCGGAGCCGGATCACCTCCTCGAAAGACTCCCGGCTATCCATGGAGAACACCAACACAAAGAGATCACCTGGGAAGAAATAGAGTGATTGAATTTGAAAAGAAGTAGGTTATTGAAGTACGAGGCGCAGTGCGCGCGCCCAAGTAAAACACTTTGAAGCAGTTTGCAGGTATAAAGAGGTACACCTGGTTTACGTACTTGCAACCAGAAACCTGTTTTAACTGGTCTCTTAAATACGTATCATTTCTAAAGTAGGTAAAAATGGGCCTTTTGCACCGTTGTTATTTTCAGTCTCCCAAATACTACAATAAATAGATGTTTTTAAAGCAATATATACAGTATAACATATTAGCCTTTATCACCGCAGCATCAAGCTCTCTAATGTGCATTAATATAGCTCAACTTAAGTACCGAGGGTTATATCAATGTTAATACCTGCTAGAGATTGCATAGCGTCAATAAGTACCTAAAGACGCAATAAATGATACAACCATTCGGTTTTTTTATTTGTTTAATCAAATGTTTAAATAACCAGTTACACTGGAAAGTAAATCTAAAATACTAGGTTATGGTGGCAAATTTACAGTCAGCGCTAATGTAAAAATAAAATTTATATCTCTCTTTATGTGTCTATGCCTATATAAGCTTTAAACTATTAAAATCGACGAATTCTGATGCTGTTTTCACTATCATTCAGATAAGTCTTTCCCGCATGAAGCCAAGACGGCCTGGCATTATTATGCAATATGCTGAGTTTACGTTTAATCTCGTAGCTAACATGTTGACATTACTATGCCTTTAAGGTAGGGTTTCACTATAACTAGGAAATAGAGCAACTTTACAAGGCTCGTAATTTTTTTTCTTTGATATACATTTAAATTGTTACGTTAAATTCCAACCCAAATGATGTTCTATTTTTCTGTAAAATGTACAAAAAAAAATTGTTTATGGGAGAAGGAAAAACATTGTTTTAGAGAGTGCTACATTTATTTAAACTAGCTATAGCTGTGTTATGAAGATGCATAACTTTTTTGATGACGTATTTTTTTACAACAATGTACCTAAGGTACTTAGTTTGATCTGCCAGCTCACTCTTCACAAAGAATTTCCCAATCTACAGGACATATCATTGTTCGAGTCTCTTAGTACTTAAATAATAAGTTAATTATACATAAAAAAAGTTTTCTAGAACCGTAATCCAATAGAGCATAAGAGTATTTTCAAACCTTGCCACGCACTAAAACGATTAAAATATAATCTTATTGATGGAAATACATTCTGAGACACGTGACCAAGTGGAACGTTGCCTTTAGACAATATATGTTAACCTGATGCTCTAGGCTCCTGGTCATTACCATAACCGACTGAGGCTAGCCACACCTCTGCGAAGTTGTGTAATTAAAATGTTTCTCAAAGTAATATCCGAAATATTAAATTTTAATACATAGATAGAATTGCTGGATTATACGTTTTAGTGATGACTTTTGGACTAATAGGAAATAATTGTGATAATGAATTGCTTAAAAGATAATTCTAAGGATATTGAGAAATATGTATATATCCCTCAAATAAAACAATTCTAATTGTTCATGTGCATGTGCGTTCTTAAATTGCTGCTTCTCTTCCCGCGCAGATTATAAAAGTTAATCAAGGTAAAGAGGACATAAAACTGGGGATTTTTCACATAGATGATGAGTTTGGAATCTATCATTCAGTTATACGTGGCTTTTGTTTGTGTTTTACGATTCTTGACTCTTTCGATCCTGTAAAGGCCACATTGTATATTTGTAAAATGACTAAGATTCCTAAACACAAAAAAGTAATGTATTAGAGGCAAACCTTCTATTTTTTCTATCAGATATTTTTCATAATATTTTTAACACTTAATTTTAAATGAGAATCTACAAATTAAATAAATAAGTATCACGATTGACTTACTAAGGCTCATAAGATTTTGTTACACATCATAAAAACGTGTATAATATGAAAAAGTTATTATTAGCCGGCTGATAAGCTCATCCAAACTATCATAGGTAGTTACCATAAAAAGTAACAAGCCAACACATAAAATGTTACAAGATTGTGTTAAAGCCCCCGATGCCCCTAATTACATCTAAATTACACTGTGGCTGAAGCCATGTAAATAAGTAATATATTATTAACTTTTACCCGCCCTTCACTTGCCTCCCATAATTCCCGAATCCACGGGAATTTTGCAAAATCCCGTCTTAGCGAGCACTTCCAAAAATAAATCTGCATGCAAAATATGAGATTCTGAGCATTTGTAGTTTGAAATTTCGTGATAAGTATATGAATCAATCAGTAAACTTTTGCTTTTATATATATTATTATATTTTTTACACATATGTATAAGTTTGCTAAAATATGTTTTTATTATGACAAAAGTTGAACCCGTGAACAGAAATATCAGGGATCGTGATCTATCAGGAAATGTAGACATACAATTAAAAAATATACAATACATATACGTCTTTATCCCTGACGGAGTACATAGAGCCTAAGGAGAGACTAAGACGACTAACGTCCATCTCTCCCCTAAGCGCCGCTCTACTCCAACACTTGCAGTTTGGGCTTATTAATGGAATGGAGGAGGTTTAGGCATATCATGCTAGCTCATCAACTTTGAGAAGAATCTCATAATTTAAGCTCTTTTCCTTGATCGTCTTTTACAATCTGACTATCATCATGACAACATCGACTGTAATGATATGTTCGAAGAGCAAATATCATCTTTGCCAGTGAATAAAGAACCGAGCCATTTGAATTTTTCATCAAAACATTGAAATTGAACATCGTTGCTATACTTTAAAAAATAAAATAAAACTAGACAGATTACAGAATGAGGCCGGCTGGAGGCAATCAAGCCAGCTAACGAGCCGTCTAATAGGGCCCTTCGTCTCTTATAAAACGGGACACGCGATTCATCATGGGTATTCATCATTAATTCAGACTTGCGCTTAAGGACACATGTGCCACTGTGTTTGTCACAGATTTATTAACCGACTAAAAAGTATGTGCTATCTTTGTCGAATGTTTTTGTAAAGTAGGTCTAGTTAGGCCAAATGGTGTTATCCTAGAAGGTTATGATTAAATCAAACTAAACTCTGATTTAGATATCTATAAGTACTGAAATATTATAAAAATCATGTATTAAATAAAAAGATAAAGCCCGTATTAGATAATCGCAAAAAATGGGGAGAGTTTCTTTTGGCGTTTTTACTCATAGAAATAATTACGTCATGCTGGTAGTCTGTAGTTAGATTAAAATATATTATTACATACATATACTCGTATATGTACATATATGCCTAATTTCTCAATCAAGATTTCGTTTACATTTTTTTATAAATTAAAACGGTTAAGTGCGAGTAAGACTAGCGCACTGAAGGTTCCGTACAAACTTTCAAATATAACATTAATTTTGAAGTTTATAGCCTTGACTAGGTTACTGTATCAATTGCATTTAATAAGTATGGCAGCAATGTAAAATTCGCTTTTTATATTATGATTTTTAATACTTTTATTTATAATACGGTTTTTAACCTTAACCTAGGTTATAGGCAAGTATCCTATAGGTTTTGTACACAGACCCATTAGCTTTTAAAACATTCTATGCGAAATAACGATCCCACTATTGATTTTACAGTTAATATACTCAGTAGACTCGGACAAATATTGGATATCAATTTCAACTTGATACCTTTGTGTGTTCACGTGGAAAAGGGCTTAACGAACGGACAGACGGACAACTTAGTGATCCTACAAATATTTACTGTTTACCTTTTGAGATAGGGAATTCTAAAAATATTAAATCGGAAAGTTTATGACATTAACGATACAAACAGGTTCATATTTTTTTATTCCCCTAATTACTTTTCGGTAAACATGCATATTCATACATGTCTCTGGATTCATAATTAGTTTTCTCATTGGGTATTACAAAGATATACATTTTCATTAAATGTTTAATTTAAAAATATATAAACAGTATAAAATTCCTTTGTGTGTAGTGATTAAACCGCGATAAAATCCGTTAAATTGGTTTCATTTCAATGTGTAATATTCGCGTAAACTTAAGAAAGAATTAAAAATATATATTTTAAAAGTGTCTCATAGTTTATTCCTTCATCACAAAAAATAAAAATTCCAAATGAATATTTCATAGCACCCAATCACTGGCCCAATTCAATTTAGGTATCGGTGAAAAGAAATTCGTAAATCGTATTCGTGGAATTTCTGAAATACTATTGAGAATACTTGACTTTATTCCTTGGTGACTATTCAAAGCTTTTAATAGTCATAGCACGATTGTAATGTATTGTTGATGAGTGGAAAATTACGGACTATCAATTTTTATGGCTATACACGGCAAAAAAAACGACTTAGCTTTTTTAAATTGAAATGTTTTCATTCCATTTGTACTAAAATTGCATTTATAAAATGATTTGTTAAATGTATAATGGCTGATTGGTATTTTGTTTTATCTATGTACCTAATTGAAATAATTTTCTTAGTGATTTTGTTTTTAATTATAAAACTAGGTACACATTATCTGGCTTGTTAATGATGCCACCTTTTTGCTAACAAAAGTTAAAAAATAGCATACATACTATGTTATCTAATTTATAGACACTCATCATACATATACATCATATATACAATAGATCTTTAAAAATGTAATAACTAAATAAATATTATAATTTTCTTCGCCATAAACAGTCTATCAACACAGCAGTAAAAAGAAAAGAAATGTTGGCTTAATGTGAGACGAGATTCGTTGGAATTGCGTCATTTGGTTTCATTCCCTCTCGAAATCACTCTCAGGATACCGCAAATATTGCATTGGTGTCATATTCGTGGATAAGGATGGCCTTTTTGTTTGGGACTCACAATAGTAAAGCAATTTGGACATAGCGTCTTATTTAGGACACAATGTTAATTAAAATGAAACAAATTTAACGGATTTTATCGCGGTTTAATCACTACACACAAAGGAATTTATACTGTTTTAAGATTGTAGATTGATATTACGTAATTAACGGTTTTCTTTATGTGTAACTATTTGTTGAGCTCCGACGTTTCGGATACTTTTCAGCATCCATCTTCACGGAAGACGCACAATGTTAATGTAGGTATTCTTCTAGTTTTTTTAGTTGTTATTGGTAGAACTAAAATGCTTTACTACATAGTATAAAACAAAGAAGCTTTTCGCTGTTTCCCCTTATGTAATGTGCTGTATAATTAAATATCTTTTCAAGTGAAAATCATGTTTTTACTTTAATTAAGCCAAGAGAAAAATCAATACAAAAAATATGACGAACAATAGAACAATAAATCGAAGAAACCAAAGAGTTTGTATTACAATACAACATAAGATCTTTAAAATTACGCAACGGATTTTTATGCGGTTTTGTAATAAATAGGGTGATTTTACAAGGAAGGTTTTTAAACCTGTGCGAAGCCTGGGTGGGTAGTAATTTTGTTATATGTATGTAAAGTAAGATAAAGGGATAATTTATTTATATTTTGATAACCTTATTCTTGAATAAAAGGGAAAACATGAAAAAGAAGTTCATGCAAGTGGGTGCTAATTATTAATGTTTTTTATATAGGTACCTACTTCAAAGTTTTTTCTGTGGTTATGCGTATTTAAACAAGACAATAGACAATAAGACATTAGACTTAGTGTGGAAATAGGGGCCGATACTGATCGAATATCTTTCTGTGTTTCTTCTCAGCAATGGTTGTTCCGAAATGCTGGTACTCTGTAGCTTGATTAAGATATAAGGTGCTTATTAAATACTCGTACTGACTTGACGTTCCTTTGAAGGTCTAAATTCTGAATAAAGATTCTTTATTTTCTGAAATAAAATAAAAAAATCTCTCATCAAAATAGACTAAAATGATAACTAAAATCTTATTAAATATTTACATTCATTCTCTTAGGTACTCACTATAATTTAATATTTTCAAAAGTTACTTGTTTTTGAAACATAATCTTCTCAGGAAAATTATTTCTTGTCGCTGCCGCGCTGTTTGGAGATAACAAAGGCTTTTAACAAATTTATAGCTAATTGGCTTGGTAAATCGAGCCTTTTAATCAATAATATTGACACCCTTGTAGTTTGCTTGTATCGTAATTAAACACTTTATATTTAGATTTATTTAAGTTTTATATTACTTGTTGATTCTGATTATTGATTTGCCTGTTTAAGTTGAACACAAAACATTAAACCGGCCAAGTGCGAGTCGAATTCGCGCTCGAAAGGTTTCGTAATATTATTTACTTATATAATCCAAAAAAAGACATTTAGATATTTGTTATATGCCTTGCCCGCTTAAATGTTTATTTTATCCTATTTTTATTTTTTGTTATAATATCAGCAACATAAATATATCATCGTACAAATTTCAAGTGTCTAGCTATCACGGTACACGAGACAGACAGCGGACAGACAGCGAAGTCTCAGTAATAGGGTCCCGTTTTATCTTTTGTGAACGAAATTGCAAAAATGAGTACGGCATAAAGATATTTAAATAAGCTTTTTAGTAATATTAATATACATATTAGCCAATAAACATACATATCTGAACACATATTTACCTCTATATTAGTTACTCGCATGGACAGACATTGACAATTCGTGTCAAATAAAAATAAGCACACAGTACTACTGTGTGCTTATTTTTATTTATAGTACTGTACTGTACTATTTACTTTTATTTTTTCACGGAAGCTTACCCTGATACTAAAAATGTATGTATGTCAAATACTATGTATGTCAAATGATACTTAAGTTTGATAAAAAAATACTTAACCTTTACCTACTAATACGAGTAACGTGATGGCCGCGCCTCGTCTAACCCGGGAAATTGGGTATTTAGTAGGATCGCTAGCAAAATAATGTGTTTAATCCTAAACAAATACAGACAGTATCACATCTACTTCCTTTTTTCATAGGGTAGACAGAGCCAATATTTAGTGACAGATAGCTAGCCTCTGAAGTATTTGTGTATAAACCCATTCATTTCATTAAAAAAAATTATATTATAATTTTAACAATCTGTGGAAAATATGTTTTTCTTTTTAAACTAGCATGGGAAAAAATAGCTTGTTTGATTGAACCCGTTATTCTCAAGAACTAAAGCTCTGATTTTAAAAATTGTATCACTTAAAGATAGGTCCATTTATCGAGGAGGCTGTAGTCGACTTTTTATCCCATAATTGCCACAAAAAAACAGGGCGGGTGAAACTGCGGGGAGGTCGCTAGTACGTAGTAAGTAAAAATATATAAATATATGTAAATCTTTTAGTAGGTAACATGTTTCTCGCCGGTCGACTACATACCTAATGTTTATTCACGACGATTTTGTTTACAGATTGTCAAAATTAAGCAAACTCAAACATTTAGAGAGTGAGATGAAAGTCCAATATAATAATTATGTTTAAAGAAATAACGTTTGATTCGTATATTTTATTGATGTTGAATGATTTGATCTCGTTTATTTATTTTTTAAACACAATAAATAACTTGATGAAGGTTTCTATTTTAAAGAACTTAATCGATATATTTATTTAAGTAATAATTAAGAAAAAAAATAAATTTAAACAGTTTTATAAAGATGATTATCTACACTTTTAGTGAAACAAAAGGAATCTTTGTCGAAATTCCCATGCGAGTGCAATTAATTAATCTATATAAGTACATGCTATGTGACTTAAATGAATTGGCTTATAAATCAATTAACATCAGATTGATTGGCTTGTAGTTGACTAGCGTAATCTTACGCCAAACAATGGGGTTAGATGTTACTATATCGTTTAATTGGATGGCCAGAATGTGTGATACTTATCTTAATTATCGTTGATTGGAGGTATGTAATATTAAGAGCGAACTCACATTGATTCTAACATTTTGAGAAATAATAACTTCGGGATTGCTTTTTCAAAGATTCGAATGATATATTGCTATTTTGATTTCATTAATTAGCAATTATAAATATCCTATGGTTTCTTTCACGAAGGAATTCCGAAATCTTCTCTAGTCTGCTGCTCAAATGTTACTAATTGGAGAAAGGACCACAGCCCTTAATGAACTTTTAAACTAAGGCCAAATAGCTCCAGCCGTCCTCTGATTTTGTTTTAAGGAACATATTTAGCGTAACAATTTTCTTGAAACCGGAATTCTAATAGGCGATGGGCCAACCTGTCACTATTTCTAAATCTCATTCTACTCTATTTCTGAATGGAACTCTCTCATTCCACCAATAAACCCTCCATTTTGCTAAGCATGTCCTTCAATTCTCGCGACTTTTGGCTCTGTCTATCCCGTATCTGATAAAGATACTGTACCAGTATCTTTTCTTTACATGGTTTACTAATAACTTCCGGGAGTTTTGTTTCCTTAATAAGTCTTAATTGTCAACGTTATGTGTTATTGAAGGCTTTAAATGTATTAAATGTATCACAGGAACGCACCCAATATAAATAAATAAACAAATATATAGGAACAAATC
>JADGIL010282974.1:0-12122 GCA_020352625.1 Cactoblastis cactorum
TGTTGATCGACGTGTATGGATACCAAAACCAGGGTTTTGGTATGCGTTTTTCATTGTTAACCAATGGAACAAGTTAATCTCATAAGGCGCTGGTCGGGGACGTAATGAAGTTGTAAACTAATTTCTCCACTTGCGTTTAAGTTCGCACGTGCATGCCTCCACACTTCGGGGTGTGATTATCAGTTCCACATGAAATGGACGACCTACTCGTATTTCTCGCAAGCCTCGAACTTACTTTGGGGCTAAATAAATATGTGTGATTTATACCTGTATAAGTATTTTCCATATCAATTTATTTAAAGTCTTAAAAGTATAGAAAAAAAGTCCTTTTTAAGTCCTTTAATTCATTCTTAAAAGGCGTGAACACTAAACATATATTTTTAAGTCTCAACACAAATAGAAGGGTGTTATAAGTTTGATGTCTGTGTGTGTGTGTGCGGCATTCTGTCTGTGACATCATAGCTCCCAAACGGATGAAACAACTTGGATAATTATTTTTTTTTTGTTATAAAAGTTCCTTAATCGAGAGTGTTCTTAGCCATGTTTTAATTTAACCCCCGACGCAAGAAGAGGGTCAGTTACTTTATCTAGCAAGTGATAATAATTGTACGACTAATTTAATAAATATTCTAGTAGCATTACAAACTGTTGACAGGCACGTGTCTCAAGATAGATGGCGCTGATGTGAAGCTGATGGTCCGAGAATTGATGCCTGGGGAAATCACACTTGTAATTGATATTAAAATGAGGGGTGACCAGTAATTCCCACAGTGGAAAAAATCCCACGTCTGCTCTCTTTTAAACGACCACAAGAAGCCGACTAAAACCGAGTGAGAAGACATTACTTCCTTTTTTTGTACTTATTTTTAACATGCTGCTTCGCTAATCAGGAGGTCCTGGGTTCGACCCCGGTCAGATCCAGATATAAAATGATCTTTTTCTAGTTAGCTTGGGTCTGGGGGTTTATATTTATGTGTATTTGTTATAAAATATAATATAGTACCCCGTAACAATAGTCTCAAACTTACTTTGAAGGTAACTATGTGATTTGTCCCTATATACATATATACCAATATATTTAAATATTTATATTTATTTACTACTTTTTGGATGGATTGATTGAATGAACTGAAAAGTGATTCATTGCGCTAGTCAAGTGATAAGCGTCATCTATAACTTATTGTTCAATTCGCCTTATCGCAAATTAAAAAACATTTACTGATAATTTCTACAATTGGTCATAGAGGGCAGTGCACAAAACTCTTGCTATTTGTTTAGTTTTGCTACTTGACGACAGATGGCGGTACTTGTTTGTTTACATCCATCTATGTTATTTATTTCATATTTCAGTAATAGATGGCTCTTATGAATTATATATCTTAAATAGTAAATGTATACATCTTTTTCAGTTAGTAATGTTACTTGCAAAGTAATATCNNGATATTACTTTGCAAGTAACATTACAAGACCCTAATGTATTATCAAAAATTATAAGTACTAATTTATATCTATACCTATAAAAGAATAAACAAATAATTTCAATGATTCTAGCGACCTAAAAATAATTATAATAAATACGCGAATATAGGTACTATGGGTACATATATCTAAAAATCTAAATTATATACAAACACATCTGTAAAAAATGAAGAAAAAAGCTACTGATTTTATGTCAGTCAATTGCCATCGTTAAATATGTAATCACATATCACGAGATAGATGCGTGCTACGTGTCTATACATTAGTGATGCGCTTGTCACGGTGATGCGAATTTGTGACTTGTTACTCTTAAAATAAAACGTTAATTTCATTACAAATGATCTTTTTGATTTTCAATCACAACTTTTCAACAGCCATTGAAATCTTTTGTGAGTAGAATCCACAGATAACATAGTATGTTACATATAGGTAACTTCTATTTCGTGATCTTGATAAACGATAAAACGTGGGATATGTTTATCTCGAGTTTATCTATTAATTAGATTGGATACATCATCTTTTTTATAAAATTACTAGTCAATAGCGAGTCGAACTCGCTTATGAAGGGTTCCGTAGCAGCAAAATTGATTGGGTGTGATTCTGATAAACAACAACGTGCCATATCACAAAAATAATATAAACTTATTCAAAAAAACATAGCCCACTCGAAGTGTATTGAAGTATTCTAAATTGTCGTCTTTATTCCACAAATATTTCATGAAATTGTAAATTTCTTTTTACAATATTTCACTTCATAGTTATTGTTGTAATTTTTGTGATTATTTAAAGGAAAATATAGTGTAATTTAAAATAAAATAGAAAAGAGATGTTGTTGACACAAGTGTTTATTTTGATGTGACTAGGCAACAGGTTCAAATAAAGAAATAGTAAAAATAAAAGAACCTAAAGAACAGTCTGCACAACAAAGGTTACAATCTACAACAGTTATCAAAAGTAAGACGGACAAGAACCCCTTTTAACATTTTGAAAACGAATATAAGGAATATATCATAAAACCTACCTATCTTTAAAATTACAAAAACAAATATTAATAAACGGTAGAACTCATTTATCAATGGAATTACTTCTATTTTCTATTTCTCTCTACAAAATGTCATTTTATGCGTCTTTTGACAACAAATGGAATACAATTTTTATCGCTTAGATGAATCCTGAGTGTAACCGTCATAGACAAGTGTCAGCCAGCGCTTATCAGGCGCATGCAATTATGGGATTCTTTCACCAACTTTTTAAACGACTGATTAACACTTAAACAGCTGATTAAATATTTTTTCGTGTTTTCCACACGTTAACCAACGATTATGATCGCCTATTTAAACAAGCGTTTTGAATTGATCGTCCGTTTAGTAAATCACCTGATTAGATCAGTAGGTGACCTCTGGCATTACTACATAATCATTTGGATTTCTAAATTGAAGTGATAAGAAATTAAGAAGTAACGCTGAAAAAGCTATTTCTAGTTCAGCTAAGCATGATACAATGTTTATTTTGGACTAACTTTCCCAATCACCTTGCATATTTAACAACATGCCTAACGATGTACAAACTTTATGTTTTCGCCAAATCTGGCAACTCTTACTTGGGGGAGTTGGCTCAGCTATGCGTACGGTCAACCGCTACCCAATATCAATGGAAATTCGCCCCTATTACTCCGATATAGAGGTGACTTGACATACAGACGTTGCTTTGTAATCTGTGGATCGGATCACGGCCGGTAAACAACTCCTGTGCCAAAAGCCGTTGTGAGCGTTACCGCATTCGCACGTCACAGTGTATATGAGATAGTGCCTGTTTCCATACCTTAATTTATTAAAATATATTTTAACAGGCAAAAAGGCATGTTGCCCACTTCATGGGAAGTGTTCACCGCAGCCTATGGACGCCTGCAACAGCCGTTATTACCAAACGCTCGTAGCAAATACTCACTATTTCGCTGTCGTATATTTTTTTGGGATAAAAAGTAGCCTATCTTTTATTCTAGATCATAGTCCATCTCTGAGTTAAATTTCATCCAAATCCGTTCGAGAGTTTTTGTTTGCTGCGCGTACAGACTAAGTTTTTAAAAATTAAAGATAAAGTGAGGTAGGAAAGTGAGGAGAGTAAAGGAAGATAAAAATAGGGGAAAAAGTTCGCCTTTTAAAGCATTATTTTAATTTTTTTTTCTTAATTTTGTTCTAAATATATATTAGTTGAATGGAAACGCGCTTTGTAATCCCGGGACGCGTAATTTTTTAAATGCGCAAGCGGCGCGGCGCCGGGCGTCGTGACGTATCAATGTCATGGTATTTTCAGAGTCGCCAGATTCAGAGGAAACGCTGAATTCGCATTCCTTTATATTGAAAGGCCACTGATTTCTGTCATAAACACAAAATATTAAAAACTAGACACTTCCTAATACCTGCTTGAGGATAAATTTAACGGACTTAAAATAAAGGAAGTTCTCAGTTTGATCTGTGTGTAAAGATATAACTATGTTTGTCCGCGATTATCTTGCGTTTGACTGAACCGATTTGATTTGGATTGCTGAAGTGTGTTTTGTTATACTTAGGAGAAGATTTTGGTATTTTAACCGACTTCAAAAATGAGGTCCATTAAAGGCGGTTACCATTTTAAGAAAAGAAATTATTCAGTAATCGACATCGAAAACAAACATCGACGACCTCCGTGGTGTAACGGTTAACGTACTTGACCTCTACTCAGGAGGTCCCGGGTTCGATCCCCGGTCAGGTCATGATGAAAAATGACCTTTTTCAGATTGGCCTGGGTCTTGGATGTTTATCCATGTATGTATTTATTATAAATTATAGTATCGTTTAGTTAGTATCCCATAACACAAGTCTCGAACTTAGTTTAGGCTAACTCAATTTGTGTGATTTGTCCCTGTATATTTATTTATTTATCGAAAACAAACCATAGAAGTCAACTGCTATTCTTCCCGCACAGATTATAAAAGTCCTCCTAAAGATTTATCTCCTCATAGAACCACCTATCAATTACTGAAAATTCTCATGCAATTTTCATTGTTTGTTGTACAGACAGGAGTAAAATGGGACCCTATTTCCTCCGCTGTATGTCGGTCTGTTCATGTGTCACCAAGTTGTATCTCACGAACCTTTATACGAAACAGTTGAAATATTCACAGATTGTAGTGTTGATTAGAGTGTTGATTGCTGTTGTCATTGTAACAACAAATTCTACTAATATTATAGATGCGAAAGTTTGTGAGAAGTATGTATGGATGGATGGATGTATGTTTGTTACTCTTTCACGAAAAATCTATTGAACGAATGTAGATGAAACTTTACAATAATATATATCAGAATAACATATAGGCTACAGACGAAATTCCATGCGAGCGAAGCCGCAAAACATAGTACTGAATAAAGTATTTGGCTAGTACTCAAATAAAGTATTTGAAAGGGCCCCACACCATACTATAAACATGGTACAAACCCATCGTGGACGAGTCCCAGTCGTACTTGGCCGGTTGTTAATTAAAATATAGTCAAAGATACATAGTCATCAAATAAACATCATAGGATTATGGACTGATAAATTTGTTAGTTTGCGAATCGAAAAGAAATCCAATTTATATTTAGAAACTGGGTCTTCAGACATTAGGGATTTAAGTATATTTAATTTAAGTAAAGATCATTAAAAATAAATCTTTTTTAATCCAATTAGTTTTACAGAGTTCAGTAATCCTAAAAAAACTCCAACCAGTCTACAAATTATATTTTTTTGTTTATTATTAAAACTGTAGTAAATTGAAAATAATTTCTTCAAAATCTTACATAAAAAAACCCTTATAAAAATACATAAGTATATATATATTTTTTAAAGGTCGGAAACAAAGTTTAAGTTGGGCCTCCGGCTCTCCCACTCACCGAACGGAGCATGGCGGCTGATAGCCGCCATTCAGGCATAGTATTTTTATAAACCTTTAGATACCTTACTAGTTTATGCCCTCTATCGTCTGCGCATAACTTATAATTACTACCTACTATCAGTATTAAAGTTCCATCCAGTAGTTTTTGCGTGATGTGTGATGTGACAAACATGCAAAAAAGACAGATAAAATTAAAAAGGCTATACTTTTCTATTGTACTGTTTAAACTATAAACGCTCTGTAAATATCTATACTAATATTTTAAAAAGGCAAACTTCAAAATTTAAAAATTATACAAAAATAAATAATAAATAAACGTATAGCTTTAGAAAAATAGGAGTAAAATAAATTTCTTTTTATACCAAGTGTTGGACCCGCGCCGGACGGTCGTTGTCGATAAAAAATTGTCGACCTTAGGCATTGATTAGGCATGGTCCGTCCAGTGAGTGGGAGAGCCAACTTCCCCGCCATCCCCATTTGGGGAGGGCGGGGTTTTTTATAGGCAGGTAACGCTTCTGTGACCCCGTGGGTGTTGCAGTTGTCTATGGGCGGCGGGGATCACTTAACATCACATGGCCCGCCTGCTCGTTTGCCTCCTTCTAACATAAAAAGAATGATATTGAAATACTTTTTAATATTAAATTTAATGTAGTGTCTAATTATAACAATTTACCTCAATGTAAGTACATTATTGTTTATAAAATAGTGAACATAAACAGACGGACGTTCCAGGAAGCTAGTAAAGACCTTGGGTGTCTAGTGAAAATTTATTTCATGCGTATATTTTGTATGTAAAATATATGATTCACATATTTAAATTAATATGATTTAACATTTTGGCCGGCAACGCTCCTGTGACCCTCCGGGTGTTGCAAATGTCTATGGGCGGCGGTGATTACTGAACATCACGTGACCCGCCTGCTCGTTTGCCTCCCTGTGCCATAAAAAAATAAAATAAAAATATGAGATACTTTAATGACTGAGCAATAATTTTCTTATTGCGTCATGAACGTATAGATACTCGTAAGATAAGTATACCTACAATATTTTACCGTGAAACATTTAGAAAAATCGGTCGAGCCGTTATACAAACACCGTGACAAGATCTTTTTATAATTTCAAACCTTTTAATTAGAAAATTTCAATAATTATAAATCTCAAGATAGAAAATACACTTATAATCTAATTTGACGACTTCAATGTTTTTTTTGTATTTGTCATAAAATATATTATGGTAGAGATAGTATCTCATAACAAAAGTGTCGAAATTCCTTTTAAAAAAATATTAGGAACATAATGGGCTAAGTTTAACTAGCAAATGATAGACAACGGTTGTCTTTACACGACGCTAGATGGCGTTACTATGATCAAATTAACTAATACTAGTTTGTGAAAGAATGCAAATAAAATTATTTAATAATGCCGTGTTATGACTACCATTAAAGTCATTCAGTGAACATGTTTGTAAGCATCGCTGAAAATATTAAGCTATTCATATCTCGAGAACAAGAAAAGACATGCGATTCAGTCCTTCATTTTGTGGAAAAATTTCACGCCTCTAAATTGCTTTGAATGTCATATCCATATCTGAATGTGTCATAGGTTTACAGTATTCTTTATGTATTTAAAACGGTTCCCTAATATTAGGCGATTATTATGTAATTAAAAACTGAAAGTTAAATTTCTACATAGTTGAATTTTATATTTGTAATGATATAATTAGCATTGAAAAAGTATTTATTAATAATTACGATTCCCTGATTACTGTATTTATTTATCAAGGAAAATTATAGCATATGCCCAATACAAAAAAGTATGAAAAAGTCATAACTTATGTTTATTAACAGCCACTTAAATAAGGTTGATATCAGGTATCTCAAAGAAAAAGTCCATAGGAATGAGAAATTGCCTTTTGTAATAAAATTATATTGCCTTCCTAAATCAAACAGGCAAATCATAAATTCAACTTACAAGGTATTCAAGTTCGAAATAGATCTTCTAGACATCAAGTATTGTTGCCATCAAATAGCGATTTTTAGCAGCAAATTTAACTAATTTACTGTTTATTTATATTCAATGTTATCTGTTATCAGTCGTTAACCTGCTATCCACGTGCTCGTAGTAACTATAGTATTTTGTTAGTTTTGAAGCTGTAGCTCTCAGCCAAACAAACAAAATTTGCCTCATTCAAGCTCTAGAGAAAGACAGATAATAAAAATCATTTGGCCGACGACCGAGAAGTATACATAGCAGAGAGCTATTCGTAAAATAGAACGATAAGTTGGCCGGGCGAGAGAAAGAGAGAGTCTTATGCGCTGTTTAATACGTGCGAAGAGTGTGGACCAGTTAGGTCAGAGCGTCTGCGTTGACTTCGAAGAAATGAGAGGTGTGTATGTTAAGTTGAATGCGTTCGAGCGGGACGGGTGAAGGTTGCAGGTTTTAGCGTGGAAATTTCCACTGCAGACAATGAAACTTGAACGCATGGGAGGGTTAAGTGATGTAGTAAAGTGATAATGTTTTTTTATATCGACATCGATATTTAAGTTTAATTTTACTGACTAGAATATGTATCTAGTGAAAAAATACGTCAATATATTATGTCAATATGACTTAGCTTATGATTAGGCCCTAAATTTAAAAGGAATAATTTAAAAACAAAACGATGGAACCTGAGCATTATCTGCAGCTTGTTTAATCTGTTCGATAATTAAATAATTACATGCAAGAAGCAGAGACACATCAAACTAAAAATTTAAGAATAAAACAACATTAGGATTGTGTGTGTGTGTGTATTTTTAACATAATTATAAATAAAATAAGACTAAATATGAAACTTTATTATCTTTTTGAGCGGGTAAAGCTAACACTTTTGTGGTAAGCTTTACTTGCGATCACATGTATAGTTTTGAGATTTAACATAGTACGTCTGATAAAATTAAGAGAGAGAATAAAACGCGAGCTCTTATAACCCTGCGTTTTTATCCAAATAATATTTCTAAACACAACACTATCAATTTTACAAAAAAAATCCAGTGGAACAACTGTATAATAAATAATCAAATAAAACAACGATTTATCGATACCGATAATCTTTAAGCTATCCCAGCCCTAGCGGACCGTCTGCTCGGCGGCCGCGTGGAACCACGATCGCTTGCATAATTATATTTAACGGCCATACGCTTATCACACGAGAATTCCCTAAGATTTATCATATTATGATATTACTGGACTATTGTATAACAGTTTCGATAAAATTTTCAGTGTTTGATCATGATTCTTTTTGTAACGGAGTTAAATTACTTATATTAAAGAATAATATATACTTACTTCTGTAAAGAAAATCGGCCTCATTTAGTTTCGTGACTGATCATTTCCCGAAAAAAGTAGCCTATCTTTTATTCTAGGTCATATTCCATCGCTATCCAATTTCGTCCAGATCCGTTGGGTAGCCTTATGTGAAGTGCGCGCCAACATCAAACAGGCAAAAATTCTAAAAACAGTCGTTTTGGCTTCTAGAGGTCCTAAAAGCCCCGATGTATGTGTTTTTTTCAAATATCTCCCATTTACAGACATATGTAGCTCAGTTACAATTTTATTATGTGTATAGATATGGAATTTTACTTGGGTCTGCGTTCGCTAAATAAGACTTCATCCTTGTTTCCAATTATCATTAAATCAGACGCTCAAAAACAATGCTTATGAAATATTAACTGAACATACAATAATGTCCTTCTACCATGAAATTTAATTAATCCAATTGTATTATTTGAAAAACAATGAATAATCCTAACAAAGTATAAAAGTAGCCTACGGTTATTTTACGTCTGAATTCAAAATTATTTTATTGTCAAGACAACAAAAAACATAATATTTTTTAAAAAACAAAAGACTCCTTGTCCTTGCCAGTACAATTTTCTTAACATTTTTTAATCATCTAAAATCGTGTAAACGTGTTAGATCATTGTTATTTCAATAGCTACAGACAATTTTTTTTTTCTATTTTTAACAATTCATTGAACTAATC
Source organism: Cactoblastis cactorum (assembly GCA_020352625.1). Taxonomy (NCBI): domain Eukaryota; kingdom Metazoa; phylum Arthropoda; class Insecta; order Lepidoptera; family Pyralidae; genus Cactoblastis; species Cactoblastis cactorum. The sequence continues at coordinate 9,414 of JADGIL010282974.1, forward strand.
AAGGACAACAGCTTATTATGCTTTGTTAACCTTCGCATCTAAAATCATTATGAATTGTCTATACTTTATTTTTTTAATTTATTTATTAATTAACCAACTTCAAATACTTATTTTTACAGATAAATTAACCTAATACAATAGTTGCATCATCCGACGAAAAAGGTCATTAAAATATATATTATGATGAAATATAAAACAATTGAAATAAATATTGGCAAATTCCATAACTCAAATTTACTTTTAGACCGTAACGTTTTCTTATAATTAAATAGTTTACCGACAAATTTTATTTCCAGTTGACTGATTTTTTAATTTTTTCAAGGCTTCACGTTGTTATTTGTAACATCCGCAGTTTTTTATTTAAAAATATATTTTATCGTCCTTTCTCTACTGTTTTTTCGGTTTCAATTTCCTTATGTTGAAAGCTTTGATTATATAGGTTGAAAGATATCAATTCTACAAAATATTCTATAATTTAATTAAGAAACTGAATATATGTATTATATTATCTAATTATAAATAATTATAATTATTACCCCACTATAGTTTATCTTATTAGTATTTTCAATTGTCGATACTAATATTATGAGATTGTATGTTTGTTTGTCCGTCTTTCACGTCAAAACGGAGCAACGGATTAGTATTATTATTTTATATATAGATAGCTGAAGGGATGGAGAGTGACATAGCCTACTTTTTTTTTATTTGACGCAAACGACGTGGACAAAAGCTAATAAATATTTATCTGTCTAATAATAGTCTGTCTGTCTGTGGTATCATAACTCCCGAACGTATGCAGTGATTTCAATTTAGTTTTTTTTTGCATTAAAGGCGACTTATGTGCGAGTGTTCTTAGACATGTTTGATGAAAATCGGTTGAGCCGTTTAAAAGTTGTGGGGAGTGAAAGTGGGGAGAATAACCGAATGTCTGCAAATATACTCGGATGGGGTCTCAAATAAAACCATATTTTTCACTTTTTATAGGGAAATTACTTAAGTTCTTGTGTCGGGGGTTTTTAAAAATTTTAATTTTAGTTATTTGTTGGTGTGTTTCTTTGTTGCTTGCTTGTTGTTGTTGGCTGTTGTTGTTGGCGATTAGGATGGCTGATCCATACCGCTGTCACTTGACCACAAACTGGACTCCAAAAAGTTACGATGAATTTTTTAAGGTTAAAATATAATATATCCTTTTAAACAATTTTAGGGTATCTTCTTGCTAAACCCCTAGTGTTTCTGTTGTTCATCGGCAGCGGTAATCACTTATCATCAAGACATCAGCTGCTCGCCATCCTACTTAAAATAAATCAACCATAATGGACTTATTATGAGTCATTTTATTGGTTCATTATATTTAACTCTTCACAAACAACTTACTTACCATATATTATATGCGGATGTGCCACGTCATAAGTATAATGTAAATGTAAACAATTGGTAGGGTAGGTCATGTTATGCATAATAACTTTGTAAATATGTATGGTAGATATCTCATAAACTAAACATGAATTTGTTATGGGATACTAACTCAACGATTATACATAAGTATATATATATTTTTTTAACAAATAGATAATGAAATAAAATAGTTGTAATTATGTAGATAATGTATTATGTAGATAAACATCAAAGGCCCAGGAAAATTTGAAAAAGATCATTTTCCATCATGATCTGACTGAGGTTTGAACCTGGGAGCTCCTGATTAGCTGCCTGTAAATCGTTACACCACGGAGGTCGTCAATTGCTTGTTATCAATGCTATACTAATCTGGAAACAAAAGAAAAACTTAGAATGTGCTAGCTGCTTCTCTTCCCGCGCAGACTGTAAAAGTCAATCAAGGGAAAGGGTTATAGACGGGCTAGCAATCCACAAGCTAACGTGTGTGCTTGATATCGACCAATACATGTGCGATCAATGTTTTCGCGAATCTTTTTCTGCTAGTTAACTAGCGACCCGACCCAGTAACGTACGGTTTAAAAAACCTCCTTGTGAAACGCCCTATTGCGTAGTTGCGTAGATTTAAGCATTATAGGCAGAGGCCCAACTTCCCCATTTGGGGAGGGCGGAGGTTTTTTATAGGCCGGCAACGCTTCTGTAACCCCGCGGGTAATGCAGTTCTCTATGGGCGGCGGTGATCATTTAACATCTCGTGACCCGCCTGCTCGTTTGCCTCCCTCTGACATAAAAAAAAGGCAGCGAAAAGCGACTTTGTTTTATACTATGTAGACCGTCGATTAGAGTAGAATTATGTATGTGACCGTCGATTCTGTCTACCCCGTAAGGGATAAAAATATGATACTGTATCTATATCTGTAAAATAAATATTTAAGTGGACCCCCTATAAAAGAATCCTGATGTTTTTGCCGTGCTTTATAGATAACGGTACGAAACGCTAAATGCGCGAGGCCGACTCGCAATTGGCCTTTTTTCTATTTGATAGATGTAATATCTTCATTATGGGCAAAGATTATACGTCCATTTCCCATTAATGCGAAGATATGTAGCACAGCTAGTCTTCGTAATCTTATACGAGTAAACAAGTAATTAAATAAAAATTAAAATACCCCCGACACATTATAACAAACAACATTTTTAACGCCCCTCTTTTGCATCAGGGGTTGAAAACATAGCTAAGGCCACTCTCGACTAAGTTGCCTTTCTAACAAAAAAAGAATTATCCAAATGTTCACCCGTTTGGAAGCTATCATGCCA
>JADGIL010283010.1:0-21718 GCA_020352625.1 Cactoblastis cactorum
TAAATAAAACCGCATCAGAATCCGTTGCGTAGTTTTAAAGTTCTAAGCAAAGCTAGGTACAAAGGGGCAGACAGCGAAAAGCGTAGTGTTTTATACTATGTAGCAATAGTGAAAAATTATATGCTCGGAGCTCTCGCGATCCGAGCGAGTTGCGAAGTGACTATGATTCAAACGTCAAAAAAGCCGGACAAGTCAGATTCCTTTTATTTTGGCCGAAGCTTAGATCATATACTAAATATGATCTAAGGACCGTAGAAGCAATTATGTCCGATTTTATTCGGATGCCTGACAACCCTATGTAAGGGTATGGTTGTTTAAATTATTTGTAAAGTATAGCAACCACTTAGGCATTTTACGATTCGGTAAGTATGTTATTTAGGTAGGATACAAGTTGCCTACTTTTGTTCTGTAAATAAGATAAGCAGCTAATATGCGCTGATAAGGTACTTAATAAGGAATTTATTTTCAATTTTATCATAAGTTTTATCTATTTATAAAAAAAATATTGATTGCTAAATCACAAACATATCTACTAAGTTAAAAGATTTTTAGGTCAAGGATTCTTAAGCTGGATTTTGGGAGATATTATTACTTTCAAGAGATGCGAGTTATATGTTTACGTAAATATCAACTCTTAAAATATTAACTCTACGCATGGTTGTAATTTCAAATTGAATATACTTAATATTTACAGATATGTAAATGTACTAAAATAACAGTAAACATAAATTACCTATTATGCGTAGATATTACATACTTATTACCTACATGGAATAATATATTCAAACAGCAAATAACGTCTGCCCTAGTAATCTAGTAAAGGAGATATATCCTCAAATAACAAAATAACGGCGCAAGCGCAGGATAGCTGATCGTGCACGCGACGGCGGCAGGACGTGCTCGTCCGCATCGCACGCCATCTGGCGTCCTTCGTGATTATCTACGGGTCACTATGTCGGTCAGTTCCGTGCCATTTTGCATTCCGTTCCCCCCACACCTTATCATGACCACCATAAGACAATCTTCCACGGCATAGATGCGTGAGAATTATCATACAAGCGTTATTTTGACAACGCCTTAGTCCATTATAAATAAAAATTTATCGTTCACAAATGTTAATCAAATTCGTATTCGAACCTTTCAATGATTAATCGCCACTTATGTATTTTAGTTCGCATACATAAATTATAATTATAATTAACGCTCCAAAAACTCGGTATTCATTTGAAACACTTAAAAGAACGCACAAATTAAGCTACTATTTAAATAGGGGCCCGCTAATCAAGCGCCGGTAGCGCGGGTAAACGATGTCAATAAATCTTCAAAAACCAGAAGATTCAATTACACGGCTACCGGAAGGCAAGAAGAGTGGCATTAACAAATTGTTCAAGATAAATAAAACCTTTTTAATGTCCAGAAGAGCTCGTTTTTATCGAATTCGGCGGCGTTTTTCGTTTATCGAGCAGTTAATGTATTGGTCAAGAATTAATTGGTCCTCTTGAGTGAAAGCCTCGCCGCTCCTAAATAACGCTGGAAACACTTAAAAGCGGGAGATGAGTGTAGATAAAGGTTGGCTGGCAGCTGTATCAGATCTCGGCCCATCGGATGCGCTGATTAACGGGCCCTAGTGGACAATGAACTGTTTTAGAGAGACTAATCGACTCTGTCAATGTGTTTTGGTCAGAGATTATTCTCTCGTACATAATCTTGATAGTCTTTATAACTAAGTTTAGTATAATTTTATAAATGTTAAAATTAATGATGGAGTTACATTTGCTTTTAAAACAATGTTTATTTTGTCAACAGCATTTCCACATATTCTTTCTAAAATTAACAACGGGTTTTAGTGAGATTTTTTGAAGTTTCATTTAATAACCTCACCAAATCACCTAATTTAGAAATCCAGGCTTTGCCGCGTTTCTTCTGAGGATCAAATTCTGTAGCATGATGATGCTGAAGAAGTACTGTTTTATATATTTTTGGTAAGTAATTAATTTGAGACAGTAGGTTGGTACTGTAGAGGTTATTCGTTTTACATTAAATACTATTAAATACAATAAAAGATATTAAATTGCTTCTTTTTATAGGGAAAAATCTCACAAGTTGCGTTAGCCCCAAACTAAGTTCCAGATTTGTATTACTTGAATAAATAAAAAATCAGTTTTTTAGCATGGTTAGAAATTGCAAAACGAGGAATCAGATTGATTGTTTCGATAATATTCGCAACATACAATGAAAATAATAGATTTATATTAATAAAATATTGTACACACCCTGTAGTGTACAATATTATAATACAGTTAAATATCGTCCAAGACAAAAACTAAATAATTTTTTTTCTCCAAAGCCAAAAAATAATATGTAATAATTTCCTTATCAAATAACAACCTCTAAACAGTAAACTCACGCCACCGCGAAGCGCTGCAGCATATAAGCTGTAAGTACATCTGAATCTAAATATTGTTATCATCGGTGGCATCCATCCAGCATGCCGGCACGACTTTGCGGCATGTAACACCCCTATACTGAGATCTCAGTTATAAAAAAGGCATTGTATAAATATTTAAAAAAAAAAAAAATTATAGGCCAACTAATAAAATCGGTTTTTATTCAAGTAAACCAGATTATACTTAAGACTAATAAACAAACGTCAATGGCGAAAACATTTGCAAAAATGTCATGTCTAACTTGGAATAATGTGGATGTTACAGAATATTACTTTTTATTAACTATAAAAACTTAGAATACTTATGTGATAGGCATCGATGTAAGTTTGGGCAACTAATATTTAAATAATTCATAATCTAACTAAAAGTTATTATTAAATTCATTAAAGAAATATAGGAGAAAAACCTATGCATATAAATTTATTCAAGGTTTGATCATTTAAAAATAAAGAGCCGCTTTAAGATCTCAGTCTAAATGATAAACACGATCTCGGACATCATTTTGCACGTACATAGATATGCAGACCAAAACACGTCTATAATGATTTTGAACCTTATGCTATCGTTTTAAAGCTTAGATTTGAGATCATGATGCATATTTTAATGCTATCGCAAGAGGCAGCCCTATTTGGCAGAGATTGTTTCATGGCTTTTATCAAGTAGACCAAGTAGGCAAGCAAGAAATCAAGCGTGCTATTATATTTTTACCTACTAAAACATTGCAAGTGAAATTGTTCAAATTGTTGAGGAGGAGTTGTTCGAATTTAAGTTGTACCCGCTGTAGAATTTCTACACCGTACTTAGCCTTCGTAAAGTTTCATTCATTCCGTCTGGACTAATGGCGGTCGACCACCGTACGTAATCACTAACTTTATACCACGTACGCCTACACTGTGGAACGAACTGCCTGCGGTATTTCCGGACCAATACGATATCGGAACCTTCAAGAAAAGAGCATATAAATCCCTAAAAGTCCGGCAACGCTTCTGTGACCCCCCCGGGTGTTGCAGGTGTCTATGGGCGGTGATGATCACTTAACATCACGTGACCCGCCTGCTCGTTTGCCTCCTACTTTCATAAAAAAAAATTGTGATGGAGTTTTCCAATCCCATTCGCTCGTCGTTTATTGAATTACATATTTTCACAGCTCTATGTATATGACGCAATTAGATATGAAATAGTTTTTGTTCGACGTCTGTCAAAATTAAATAAACAACGATAAATTTAAGTATCAAATACTTGCATTTATATTTGCATGGATACCTTACCTTGGCTAGCGATATTGTTATGGAAATCACCATGAAATTTTCATTGCTGGTGTACGTTTAATACTAGGCGTCACATTATCACTTTAAACCCGAAATACTCTCGCATGGTTTACTTGGAATAAGACTGTCTTGGCGGCCTGCTCAGTTTGGTAGCGACATGACGCCTTGGTCGATGAAGCGTGCTGCTATTCTACCCTACCTTGTTATCTCTGGTATTGTTGAAAGTATCATTCTTAAGCTTGCCCTTTTATAGAATTTAGTTAAGGTACCCTTCGTTAGAACATTCATACGTTTTATTTAATTATTATTTTTAATCTTAATTGAAATAAAGTAACGAAGAAAATATTAAAATATGAAATATAGAAAATGAACTTTTGACTTATGTAAGTAGCCTACACACATGTGAAGAGTAGAATAATTGCAATCATAACAGTTTAAGGACTCCAATGTCCGTTAGTACTATATCGATAATTAGAATACAAATTTCGCATGTATTTTTTTTATAATACATAGACAACAAACAACATAACTAGGTATATGAGAAAAAAGAGTTCTTTTTTATAAAATATAGATGTAAAATTAATGCAGTACATACATACATAAATACATTTTGATTCCAAAATAATTTTGCGATTATTACCAAAGATTAAACTCCCTCCCAGTAATTTTTTACCAACATATGCCGATAATTGACTATAATTAAATTAATGATGTCATAAATTTTTCGACTAACCGTCACTACATAAAAATATGCCCAATAAGTCATCAGCTAAAAAGGACATTGAGGAACTGCCACATTAAATCTCTGCCCACCATTTGATCACATCAAGAATCAAGAGTTTAATATATGGAGTTAAGAATTATTTGTTTGTATAACTATTGACTAGCTTATGCCTTCGACATCGGCCGCGCATAACTCACAATTATTCTCGAATCTTGGGTTCAAAGCGACGCGTTAACAATCTTTGCCAGATTTTAAGATTAAATTGAATTGTGTCATTCGCGTACATACATACATACATACATTAAAAAAGTAGTTTCAACTTTTATTTGTCCTATAAAGCACATTTATTTTTCTCTTTAATATTTTCTATGTGCAAACATAATTCAGTTATTGTTTATGTATAGATCAATTGATCATACATAGGTGGCACGATGAAACGAGATTGCGAAATTTGGATATCTTGGGTTAGATTAGTATTATTTATTGCGGTTTTATTGCAAGAATGTGGATTAATTTTGATAGCCTAGATGATAACTAACATCTTTGTAAAAATTTCGACACTGCTTAAAATAAGTCGAAAAAGTGGCTGTGACCGCATGGTCCGTCTGCCTTTGTCCTACCGATTGGACGACATGATCTTATTTTTCCTGTTGCTTTAATTCATTGGAATTCAAGGAAATGTAATTCCTATTGGTCCTACCGATCGGACAATATGAACATTGTTTTCTTAGAGATATTTTATTGTAAAACATATACATTGAGGCAACTTACTGTGGTATTATGTTCCAAGCGGCGTATAAATATGAACTCTTTATGTTTGAACGTGTAGAAAGGCCATCCGTCCAAGGGGAAGCTGGACTCGAACCCACCACTAATAACGCAACCCTATTTAAAGTTAGACTTAACCGAACCCAACGACAACGGCACCTTTCATTAAGTAGTTTTTAAGCAATGCACAAATATGTAGTCAACTCAACAGTGCAAAATTAAATTAAATGTTTTGGCTTCTATTAGCCCTTAAAGACCAATTAAATATTTTTACTCGTTCATATATTCTAAGTTTGTATAGGCACAGGGGGGTCACAGGAGCGTTGCCGGCCTTCAAGGGATTTATACGCTCTTTTCTTTATATAACTTAAATACCTATTCCAAAAAAATCTCATAACACAAGTCTTGAACGAACTTTGGGGCTAAATCAATCTGTAACGTGTGAATTGTACCTACCTATATATTTATTTATTTATTGCAAATATACTAGGATCGAGGACCGAGCGTTATCCCGGTCCAAATATACTAGGATATTCATTAATTTCTTTTAACGAACCGTGATTTGTGTCGTGTGATGACTCTTAGTAGAAAACGTAAATGTATCGGCGCTTTTGATGTACGGATGCGTCCGTCAGGTGAATACGTCGTCACAAGATTGATGGGTCGGGAGCGGTCCAACGGCCGAAGTCGGTTGTAAACGTTTGTCGGTGATTACACACGTAAAAGCTGGCTGGTATATCTGTTTCTAAATTGACATAAATCTGAATTTATAATTTATTTTTATTTATTTTACATGTCGATACTTACTTTATCTAGCTAATGGACGTTGGAGAAGTAGTCAATTGTTTTTAAAATTGTAGGTATATTTATATTATAAAGCGAATGGTCAGATTGGTCAGTGATAAAATATCAAAAGTAATAGGTGTAAGTATTTGTCACCCACTTTTGCAGCGTAGCCGAGGGTATTAGTAAGCTAACAATAGTATAAAAACTATAAATTACATATTATTTAGGTGAATTAAATGAAAATTAAGATTAATTAATTAAGATTTTGTTCTCGATCACCTATCACTAAAAACATGGAAAAGCAACAAATTGTTAATCTAGAAAAAAAATTCCGGATTTTAAACTGCGAAGAGCTCCATAACTTAGTGCACAATGTAGTCACTTTCCAGCCACAAACCAATTTATAATTGACCGAAAACCACAATTACATGATGGCGGCGAACCGATAATTTTTAGTTATTTCGCCATTTTTCAAGATTATTATACGTCCTTCTATAGCGGTGTGGTTATTATCATAATTTATTTTTAAAATGCCGCATGAAAATCGATGAGTGTTAATTGAATCCGGGGAGGCAAATAAGAAGTGGGGGCGCGAAAATTGGCCGAGGCACCGTTTAAAGTATCGTTAAGGCTTGTTGGGTAAAAATATTGTAATGGCGGCTGCCTGATAGTTTACGAGCTGAGAAGAGCTCGCCTCCTGGTGATGCCGTCCGAATTGGAATTCTAATGCGGGTTCACACTCGAGAACTTTTATTTTGATTTTGTATAGAAGTGAAATTCATATTTCTTTTTCGCATCAATTTGTATCGGTTTTTAATACTCAAAATAATATATTTTTTTTACACTTGTAAATATAAGAATTATGGTTTTCTTTGATTAGTGTTATTTATTTATTGTGAATATTGTGATGTTTTCTATTCACTATAATAACTCCCGTGAAACTAATCTTCTTTTTTCACTATATATCGTATTAATTCCTTATATTCTATATTAAAAAATAAAAATTAGATAATAGATTTTACCTGACGATAATTCTATATAAAATTAATCGAAATATCAGAACCAGAAGTACTTTTAATTTTGCAAAATTCAAGACATTTAAATTTCTATATCTCACAGACAAATCAACACCTATTATAGTGCATAACCGGCTTGATGCAGTATTAGAGTGGGTGTGGAGGTAGCGGCTAAATGTGTTTCACGTTAAAGTGTTAATAAGAGGCTTTTGAGAAACTTATTTCATTTTCCACAATATAACTTTTATTCCGAAGTATCATATAAAAAAAGATAATTAGTTTAACTGTCAATCAAAACATGAAGAAATTACAAAGAAGAAAAAAAGTATTTTCTATTACCATAGTGTAAAACCAGCTTGATGCGTTATATAGGTAAAGCCGGTGTGGAGAGGTTGACAGCGGAGTGACGCGGCCGCGGCCGGCCCTAGGCCATCGCTCATCGTGTTTCGCGCTAAAGTGTTAATAAAAGGCGTTTCAGAAACCATCAATCAGAAATCTGTTTGCGAAATAATCGACTTGCGAGAACCTTTTAGTATGCGCGAGACGGAAATTGATACCTATCTATTGACAATGAATATTTTATTAATTACTATAATATTTTAGAGAAAATATTATAAGATCTTAAATGAAGTAGCTTTAAACTGTAAAGACCTTTTTAAGTTATCGAAGAACATTAATTATGGAATATTTTTTTCTATATTTATGATTTTAACAGATACTCTTGTGGCTACTTGTAAAGAATGGAAAAATGTTATTGTATTGTTAATCTGAAGAAAGCAATAGTACCTATCTAGGGATGGCTCAATAAAAAAATCTTTTTTAATAAATGTTTTTTTAGTCGAGCGAGCGAAGCAATCCGCACCAGTCAGTACTTTTTACAGTTTACAGAAATGCTATCATATGTCTAATACATAAAATTTGCAAAACAGACAAGCAAAAGAATGAAAATAATTCGAGTTCTTCCTTATCAGTTTTTGCTTGCTTTTAGCTAGTATATTAATGTAGGTTATATTATTGTCTTGTTTTTGTCAGGGTACATGATACAACAATAGTCTTCACATTATTTCTCAAACATTACATGTTTCTAAGTACATTTTCGTGTAGCAACAACAGTAGATACGCGTTCGAGTATATATGTATATTGTATGGCTTACAAAATGAGAATAACAATGCGATCAATTACCGATCTATGACATACATTAAATAAAAAATTGTAGGTAGAACGTGGATAAGAAATTTTATTTGCTTGAAGTGGAATCTCAAGTTCCTTTTGGGTTTTTGGTCGGTAAATTGTAAGACATTGCTAATAGAGTTAAAATGTCAATATGAATATAAGGATTATAATTTAGCACGCCAGGTTGAATTTATTTTAAAGTAATTAACTCTTTATTGCACAACATTATAACTAAGAAAACAACATATAAGGATAGGGCGAAATGGTAGAATGCTCCGCGATCCCATGGCGCCCTCCCAAAAAAAAAGAAAAAGGTTTTCAGGTTAGCTGTTAGCTTATCGCCTATGAAATATGGTCCGATAATATCGTCCCCCATTTTAACCTCTTTCAGTTGGTTATCTCTTATAATTTGCGCGGGAAGAGAAGCAGCTGGCACATTCTACGTTTTTCTTTCGATCCAGACCAGCATGGTCAATTAAAAGAATTCCAGATATATACCCTAAATGCTTGAAACTACTTGAAAGTAATTGTGAGGTAGCTCTTGAGTTTTATGTCGGCCTGTTTGCGTTGAGATAGCAACGTCCACCATTTTACAACTTATTTATAGTTTAATCACAGAAAAGTCGCTCGACATGACGTAAGCGGTTTATTAGCAGTTAGAATGAATTTATTTTATTAGTTCATTTTGCAGAAAAAATACTTATCATATCTTCTGGGAATGGGATTTAACAGCAATTTTAATTTTATTTATCAAGATGGTATTTCTCTTACAAAACTGATTAACTGAAGGGAGAGAGAAAAATGGCTATGCTTTTACAAGTTTCACAAGCTTTCTTTAACTAAAATAACAAAGTTTTATCACAAGTTTAAGCAACTAATAGATTTGTCTTAGAAAATTCAATATTTATGATTTTCAGCTTTTAGTGACGTGCAATTAATGCAAACCTTGCATCTATAAAACGATTTAAAAAGGTCACGGTAAGTGGGGCAGGTGGACACAGCAGCGATCACGTACGGGCTCGAAAATAACAAAGAATCGATCCATGATCGATTGCTTTCAATCATCGAGATTCGGACGTGCTCCCACTCCGTGCGTATTCTTGTGTCAAGGGTATATGAAATTGAATTGATGAAGTTAATGATGAAGAAATACTACACAGAAGAAGGTGTGTAATAATATGAGTTTTTGTTATGCTCGTTTTTTCACTGACAACATCAATACCGCAAGTTAAGGATTTGCGGTTATAAGTTAGAAAAAAAATGTTCTATTCAGATAATAAAAACAAAATGAACTATAATATTTTTTTATAATATTCTTAATTACTGCAGTAGTTGTTTTAGCATACATTACAAGTTTATGTTTGTCCATGTCATCAACAAGACCTAAGTTAGTACAACTTTTTTAACATTTATCACTTGACATTAATTATATACAAAATAAGCAGGTTTAACTTAACAAAACTACAAAAAAAATCAATTTACGACAACTACAATCAATATGTAATTATGTTGTAAACGCGCAAACACCAATAATTTTATCAAAGATTTATTGATTTATTGATAAAAAATTTCAAAAATGCAACTCATATCTGACTTGCATTTTCGATTTTGACAGCTATTCAAGGTGGTCCCAAGGTGGTTGTGTCAATATTATGTACAGAACAGACTTATATTTAGTAGATCACGCTTGTCTCATCGATAGGTATCAAGCGCGACATTATTTTTTTACCTTTTGTGTTAATATCATAGAATGGACGGGATGTTCCCATCGCTAATAAATCGCTCGTGTACTCACATGTCGAATAAGTGGTTCGATCAAACATCCTTTCCTGTAGTCTCATTGTTGTAGCATAAAAAACAGTACTGCCACATAAATAACAACGAAATTTTGTTTGCTGGTGTGCTCTTTCGCTGTCTGCTTCTTATAAGACTATAATGTTACGCAAACATTCTATCGATATAAAGAGTCAATAAGCTATTGTTTCAATATATATTTGCAGATTGACAGGTAATGTAACAAAATACTTTCGCTCATATCTGGAGCAGTCCCCCACGCAGCCACTCGACTGATAACAATCGATTGAATTTTTACACGGTGCCGTTCGATATATAGATGATTTATTTATGAATGAAGGCTAATGTATGTACATTCAGAAAAGCCTTTCAAAAATATATGGTTAATATGTTTAGAGCTTGCTTATTAGAACATTCTAATTATTCAGGGGAAATGAAATTAACAACGATATACTTATCTAATAATCACACCATGGTATGCATAAAATAGAAAAATAAAAGAAAAAATATTACAATGTCTACTACATAAATCTAATTAGGTACTCTCCAACGGATCAGGTTGCCATCATAAATAAGTTTTTAATCATCGTCTTCAACCCATCATTTATTTCGGGAGTTAAAGTTATAAAATTGTAAACTTATGTAACTCAACGACAGACTGCAAACACAACCAGACGCACAGTAAATTAGCCGACAATGACGGTGCAGTTCAGATAATTTCTTTTGCAATGAAGACGTCCGTATGTTGAAGGTTGATGAATTATTTAATCAGGTCTAAAGTAATTATTACACGATTATACAATTTTATATTTAGGCAAAATTGAAAGAGCGCAGATACAGCATAAAGTCTTATCTTTAAAGGGGAAGAAAGTTGTGATACTCTTGGGCTTATTGGTGGACTTATAATGTAAATGTGTAATATTTTTTTCAATTATGTAAAAGTTTTTATTTTTAATTGATGTCAATCATGTTTTCTTGACACTATTAAACTTAAAAGCCAATTTAAACTTAAAACAAATTAATGTTTTTGAGATACAATATAAATTAAAATACTGTTTATCATGGCTAATTAAGATGATTAATTTGCTATACAACGCCAATGGACCAGCCTGTATCGATGGACGTAATAAATTACAAGAATATAACAACACCTTCAAATTAATTTTAAGAGAAAGCAAAATGATTGTAATAATTAAATCTGAAGGGGTTTTATCACCGATACCTTATCTACAAGATCAATTCCAATCCAATTAAAGTTTACCATTTACTCTTCAAAATAAAGACTTTTAATTGCCAGCTTTTTCGAAAATAAAGAACTGAGTTTGGGTGTAGTATTTTGGTTTAAAAATATAAATAATATGCAGATATATAGACTGCAAGGAATCTAAGAGGTCACTTTGCTTGAATGATTTTAAATTCGTAAAATGCCCACATAAAGAAAATTAAGAAATGAATTACGAGCATTCTATCACCTATTGTACAGATTAAGATATAAATAATAAGTGGAAATTTGAAAACTTAAAATAGTTTTTAGTAAAATAGGTACTTAAATAACAATGTAATAAACTACTACTCGTAATCAAGTACGATTAGTTTATCGTTATTGCAATTTTAGCGGCTTTCATGTAAATTTTGCTAAATAATTCTTTATAGGTCGGCTGTTGATGGTGGATGGTATCATATTGGACAAATAGTTCCTAATGGCCGAAATAAAATTGTCGACATATGTTAATATTTTTAAAAGTTCAATACAAAACTATCAAAAATTCTGAAGTATTTCACAGTTCCAAAAATAATAATGTTTCAATTTTAAGAGCAAATGTATTTTCTATATTTGATTGTAATCGTTTTGGTTTGATATTTTATTTTTAGTTTTTGTCGTACAAAAAGCGACGTATGTCTTAATAGATAACAAGAATCGCGTTTTTAAATCGTAATTTTTCAATGAACATTTTTCAACGTGGCATCGGGATATATTGTTCGATTAAGGTTCTTGTAATTCTGTAATATTTTTGTTACAAACGAGGGTGACCCCCGGGCGAAAACGATTAAAATGTATACCTCCACGCCGATAAAAGTTATAGAATTTACACCATACCGTAAGTTAGATAAATCCTTTTAAGCTGGAAAGGTCTTTATCCAGGATTTTATTTAAACTGGCTAAAATGTGCAGAGTAGTATAAGTATTTATGTTTTCTATTGCAAGACTGATATGTGTATAAAACATAAAATTATTACACTAACCATATAAGTAAAATTGTTTTTTTTTGAAGCGCAAATTAAAAAATGTACCTAATATTTTTTCTATTAAGTGTATCAGAAATATGCACATTTTGTGCAATAGATCATGAATGATAGTTTTGCTCGCACAACAAACAATGCAAAATATTTGTTAATTTACACAAAAATGTAAATTATGTATAACGTAGATTTTAAAAAAAGTATAAGTATTGAAAAGAAGTGAAATGTTTTAACAGTAATTTTTACATGTAGTTCTAGACAAATTCTTTCTAAAACCTTTTAAATAATATAAAATGTTTTGCTCCTTTAAAAGATCTCGTAAAATCTCATCTGACCCCATCAACAGACCGACTATTTTCTAATTTATATTATGATCCCTCGATTATATGTGACTTTTACATTGTACTTTACTACACATGTGTAACATTAAAGTCATTCTCGAATAATAGCGACCAAAAACTGCAGTGATCGTTTCGTAATACTAGTTAATTTTGCTGGTTGAGCTTGATTAAGACAGATTTATTAAATACGGATTGAAAAAGTACCTTTAATGTAATAATTTCTGAATAAAAAATTTGATATTTTTATTTTATTACAAGAATGGACTGATGTTATATTCAGAATATGTATCGGTGTGAACAAGGACGTGCAGAAGAGTTATTTAGGGTTGTCAAATTACCATTGTCGATTGCCTTTTATCTGGCAATCGTCCCATGCTTTTAACTGCTATATATCATGGTAAAGACGCATGCGCCGCCTGCCATCGATCATGAATCGAGAAAACAAGGATGTTTTACAGCAAAGTCATGTTTTATCCATGTTACATCGCTCACGATGCGTCTTATTCGGCTCTTGAAAGTAAAAAAAGACTGTAGGCTTTTTTAATCACAATTTATATGAATTTATATTTATCTGTGCAATGTTAACATGTGGTAATGGTTAGTTTTTATGCTGCTCGTGACTATATTTCACTTATAAAGATAATTTTATTGTACATTGATTTATTTGTTTGTTCGTATTAACATTTTTATATATAAATTTAAGCATCTGATGAGTAAAAATGGTGAACCTATACACATTTTTAATTTTTGAAACGTTCAGTTGTTTTTTTTTATATCGTGTCTGTAAATATAAGGTTATAAGGTTAGTGCAATATTTTAGTTCAATAAATTATAAGACAAAGCGAATACTATCCGTTTTGGTCAAAATTTATAGCATACGATATACGTTACGCAGATAATGACCATTTGCATTATAATAATTCAGAGTGCGCCAACAACGAGCCGACTGCTAAAGGGCAGGAGTGCGTCTCGATATGCCATAGAGGAGTTGCCGCTTATCTATGGAATTTGACTGGTCGCTGAGTCACTGGCCGCCTGCTCGGCCACACCTGACGCGAGCGCCAGCCCTATCGAATACCACAAGTTCGAATTTTAAATTTGAATTAGATTTGACAAATTCTTTTTTAATATAATGATACGATATGAAAATTAAATTAAAATGGATTTGACAAAAGTTAAATTTCTTAGATATATTGTTATATAAAATCAAGTCAAGATATTTCTCATAAATCGAATTTCGGTCAAATATATAGAACATCAAAACTCGCATTAGTTAATATCTAACCAGTATGATATAATGGGACGTTATTGCTTCTGTAGCTGTAAGTCGCTACTAAATGTAATTTGTGGCAAATTACTTTCAGTATTGTTATGTTAAATCTATTTGTAATTTCAAACATTTCTATAGTTATTTGAATATCATTACGTTGTACCGGTTTCTTCAATTGATCAACCGAAATTTCATAGTCTATATTCCAAATGAGAATTGTGGTCAAATAATTGAATCCATCTGGGTCTATCGCTTAAAAAGCCTTATGATTCATTATATAAACAGAGAAAAGTAGTATCTAATATGTGATTTTAATGTCTATTTTCCCCCGATTCTGGTTATCGTTTACGTCGCAATATCCTGAGACACTTAGGCTAATTTCACACCAGTTTTGTATGACACGATAGTTTCCATTCGTATGAAATCAATCGAAGAAATAATTTACGCACCTACTTAACCATGCGAGCGTGACTTTGTAAATATACGTAACTACTCCTATCAAATATTATTTTCTGAATAATTTAACAAACTTTTATTTAGAACATTTAAATTATTTAGTAAGCAAGCAAAGTGATCTTATTCTTCAAAATCGGTACATTTTACTGAAAATCTAAAACATCTACAGTTTAGGCATGATAGTCATGTTTAGATGTCTCTATGTGTTGTGATGTAAACCTAATAGTTAGAAAAATAAGGGGTTTCTTACTTTAAGCTACTCATATGTAAATTATATGTATAGCATTTCATCAGAAACTTCCGTGGATTTTGGAAATATTTTAGATGTCATTTATATGAGAACTATATACATAGTTGTTTTTATTAACATACTAGAGGCCACCCGGGACTTCGTCCGCGTGGAAACCCTATGAAATTCAATTAGGAATCAATCCCGCGGGAACTCCGGGATAAAAAGTAGCCTATATGTTATTCTGGGTCTTCAGCTACCTACATACCAGATTTCATCGTAATCGGTTCAGTAGTTTTTGCGTGAAACAGTAATAAACATCCTGACATACTCACAAACTTTCGCATTTATAATATTAGTAGGATTACTTACTTTGATTATATAGGGACTATATAATCAAAGACTACTTATAACTTATATAGCGCTATTACAGAGCAGACTGATAGGAATAAAGACAGAAAAACATACATACTCTTATAAAGTTTGCTGTTTATAAGTGAAGTAATGAAATCGGTAAAAAAAATACCGAATATTTTTTTATATATCTTAAACAGGTATATAATATCTGAACTAATGCTTATATAACATACGTCGAAATTGATCGATTTTTAAAATTATTAGCGTAGTTTTAATTTTTTTTAAAATTCTGTAGCATCATTTTGAAGCGTTTAATAAAATACTAGGTTTATTTAGTTAACCATTATGATTCTTTTTACATTTCAATCATACTATACCTGTTGTCCTCAAATAAAACGACTGTTACATACGGACAGACGGTTACATCGAGATTACAAGGGGTCCGATTATGTTATTTAGCTACGGTACCTTAAAAAAAGAGAATTTTTCAGAAATCCTACGTAAGTACTCATTACAATTAAATTAAACTGCGTCAGTCTACACTTTTTTGAAGCGAAATATGACCGATGCCTTCATTTTATTTCCCATTTACGGTACTTCATGTGAAGTACAAACAGAATAAAAAAAATCCATTAAAATGAAGAATCGCATGGGTACGTACCTAATTATTATTTCTCCTTTAAAAATCAACGTAAATGGAAATAAATGCTACGCAGTACGCAATTTGGGGTAATAATGACAATACAGTGCCAAATGAAGACATTCCGCGAATGAGTTTAGACGTTATGATATCCGTACACGAAGATATCTGAGGTAGGCTTATTTATTAATTGGTTTGCACAGGTATGTATTACGAGTATACATACCAGTAATAAACTTTGAATTACTTCAATACCTATATGTATTTAAATTAACACACATTACATTCTAGTTTTCTATATATATTTATGGAATTATAAGATTTTTTAGGGGGCAGACCCAGATATAATTCTTTGATAACAAATCTCATTATAACAAAGACTGTGAAGTTTCAGTAAATCTTTACTTACTTCTTCCAGAGAAATATTAGTATATGTAATTTCTTATATGATCCATATTTAATTGTTATTAATTCAACATGAAAAATACTTAATGCTGATAAAAAATACCACAAAAAACAAATGTTACAAATGAAGAGACACCTTCAAAAAAAAAAATAACAGAGTCATTCTGCGAATGAAATAAACAAACAAACAAAATATAAAGCAGTCGACGCACCAAGCCGCCTCTTTACTCAGCCCGACGGGAAATCTGATAAACAAGATATCGATCATTCCATCAG
Organism: Cactoblastis cactorum; assembly: GCA_020352625.1. Classification (NCBI taxonomy): domain Eukaryota; kingdom Metazoa; phylum Arthropoda; class Insecta; order Lepidoptera; family Pyralidae; genus Cactoblastis; species Cactoblastis cactorum. The sequence continues at coordinate 16,193 of JADGIL010283010.1, forward strand.
GCGTTTTATTAGCACCATAAATTTCTCAAAATTATTTATCTCCGTATTTTCTTGGGCTCACGAAATTGCCAAACATTATAACAGCCTAAGTAAATTACGGGGGGTACTTGACGCTAAGTATAGAGGATATTCGCTCGTGTGTTGTATGAAGTTGGAGTGACGATTATAATGAAATTGGGACTCGTTACGGTTTTTTAATGAGCACAAAAAGAAGACGCCTGTGGAGCTTCTTTGTTTCTTTTTAATTTCATTCCGATTCGACTTGTAAAATTACAATACAATTAGAGTTCTTCCGAGTATTTTACTTTATGAAAGAAAAGCAATTAAGATATTTAATTTAGAAATTGTAAGATAATATGTAGAAATTTTAAGAAATCTAAAAATTAACTTGCGGTCCTATAGGCCCACCAAGTCGTGGTCTTCAAGTCATTATCTTGAGTATGTTTGCCCCGTAAGGGGTAGAGATGTGACCTGTAATTGTTGCGGAAGATTTTCTATTAGCTTCCCTATCCGTTGGTATATCAAAATGAATATGTATTTTATAAATCGATTTCATATACCTATGTAAATATCTAAATGAAGAAAAAACAAACAAATTACACCTAGTTGTTGACACGTCTGTAAAATATGCAATTGACACCTAAAAAAATAAATTGCAGTGTTCAGTCGTCAACTGCTATTTGGCACCTCGGCAGTTGTTTCAAGTTCGCTGTCACTGCTACAGTTCCTTTTGGCATATTATGTCATTTTGAAAGCGCGGGAAAGCAACATTCTCTTTTTGACATTGATTTTATACCAATAATGGTATGTCATGTAACATGCTCCTGAACTGAACTTGACAAAAATGATGAAATATTTTTAATGGTTATCGTCGTTAAAGCAAAGTTGTTGATTTACACAAGTCTCACTCGCGTCAAATTCGGGTGATGGCTGTTGAAGCGAACTCGCACTATTTTATAAACAATACATTAAGTATTGCGGTACACTTTCAAAAATACTACCACCACTGTACTTAGACTCCTGGTCAGGTCACGATGGAAAAAGATCTTTTTCTGATTTTCGATCTAGGTCTTAGAGTATATAAATATCTGTTATAAATATAGTATCGTTGAGTTAATATCTCATAACACAAGTATCGAACTTACTTTGGGGCTAAATCTAATCTTTGTGATGTATATTTTATTTAAGCAGGTAATAAACCTACATACTTAAAGACGAATATAACTTTTAACCTTTGTTCAACTGTCCACAATTTAATTTAAGAATCGGAAACACACCACAATGTCAAATGATAATAAGTATGAGATTAAAACTGAATTATGTTACTTTCAAAAAAAGTACTGAAGGTAAAAGGGCAATTAAACATGCACCAATTATGTAATTCGATCAAAAGTAAAGCTTTTGAACGATATACCTTTGCCCTTTAGCCAGCTTTAATGAGGATAATGAGTCGTGTAATAGTTTAATTGAAAGGTGTGAAACTTGGCTGGTTCTGATAAATAGCTGAGTTTTGCACCATAATCAAAATCAAATCAAAAATATATTATTATTACTATTTAAGTAGTCCAAATGTTGGTATTTTTGAATCGTCATTTTTTTATTTTTTTATTGCAAAGCTAGAAACTACCTGCGTTGAGACTTAATAGAATTGGTATCTAAAAGCCTGAGGGGCTACAGACAATTGGAATGTATAAAATAATACCAATAAGAAAAAAAGAATTAAATAACTATACATAATAACTCAAATTAAGGTAGGAAATCGGATCACATAATAATATTATACAAGCAACTGTCCCGCGGTTTTGCTCGCATTGCTGTCGTTTTGTGAGAATTAGAGGTAAAAAGTAGCCAGTAGCTTTCTTTAATAAGTTTTATAAAACACTGATATAATTTTTCAAATTGGCCCAGTTGTTGAAATTACTAATTAAACTAAACAAACAAACGAATAAGTAAAATAAATACATGTAAATAGATTTTATTATGACCCCATCAGATAAAATATCAATAAATATCTAGTAAGTAAAGTAATAGTACTTCTGCTATTTAAGAATAAAATATAAGAAATAGGACTAAAATGAGTATAGTAATTAAAAGAGCATTTTTTTATGTATGAGGGAAGCAAACGAGCAGGCGGGTCTCGTGATGTTAAGTGATCACCGCCCATAGACAACAGCAACATCCGCGGAGTCACTGAAGCGTTGCCGGCCTATAAAAACCCTCCTATACAAAGAAACCGCCTAAACCGCTCATAAAAAGAAGTTGGGCCTCCGGCTCTCCCACTCACTGGACGAGCATGGTGGATAATAGCGTCGGTCTTCTGTGGGAGTGTGGTGCTTCCCCGGACGAGCCGGCCCATTCATGCTGCAGGCTAAAAAACCATGCAGCAGGCTCATACCATTACAATTTTATCGTATTTTTACATTACATTTATCGAATCACTAGAAAAACAAACTTGGATAGACAAAGATAAACTAAATCATATTTATCTTTACGGGTATAATAAAATTAGATAAAATAATACAGGGAAAGAAAAACTTTATAATATAAATTACATAAATCATATCGGTAAAAATTATCAAAAATATTTATATCCGTCATAAACTATATCTACATTCTTATGCTTGTTTCAAGTCGACTGTGTAGTGATAACTTAATCCGTTTAACAACCGGCTCGTTGGTCTAGGGGTATGATTTTCGCTTAGGGTGCGAGAGGTCCCGGGTTCAAATCCCGGACGAGCCCAATAGTCTTTTTTCCCTTTACAATTCTTATACTAGATATATTAATGAACTTTAAACTTAAAAAAAAAAATATATATTTTCGAATTGAATATGAGAAAAATTTAGGAGAAAAATAATCAAGATTTTAAATGGTTCGAATTTCGCTTAGAAAATAAGTACTTTAAAGTTTTATTAATTTTTCAAACAATAATTTATATATACAATATGGACTAATATTAGCCATTATACTTTTTCTATGAAGTTAAGCATAGTATTCCAGTCTACCGGCTCTTGGCTTTTCCGTATGGGTTAAAAAAGTGAATTGTTTTTGTGTGAGTAAAAAAATGAATTTGGAGCTCAAAGTGCTACACCAGCTCTGCATTTCAAGATGCTGCAGATGTCCATGTCACGTCTCCGCTAAATTGCTGATGCCCGTCCGGTCGCAGCGCCGCGGGCGCCGATCGATTGCGGAGTCTGTCGAACGCTGAACCAAGAACAAGTTAGCTTGTATCTTGAGTTCATAAGGAAAATTATAATGCGGCTAGCTCTATTTAAATATATGATTTAACCCTAGCAGGAGATTTTGCAGCCATGAAACTAAGGAAAGACAAAGTGCATAAATGTGGCGGTACTGGTTAAGCCTTTTGATTGCTAGTCGCTCTGATTAAAAACCAGTAACCTCGTCAAATCATATAGGTTAGGTAGCAGACCTCAGGGTTTCACTGCTAACGATGCAACAAAGAATTTTCTTAGAAGACGAAGATGAGTTTGCATAAAACAATGGCTCGCACTTAATTTCTCTTATTTCTATAAGTCTGCTTTGTAACACTTACTTAAACCCCCTAACCTAAAGACGAGACAGTGACATTGACAAAATATCTAATAAAAGCTCAGTTCCAGTAGAAGCCATTCTAGTGACCATTTCAGCAAGTCCGGCGCTGGTTTGCAGATGACCTGTGATATATCTGCGCCGGTAGGCTCCGCGCGAGGCGTGGTCGACGCGTGCGCAACTAGGCTAGCCGGGATTGCCTAAGGGATAGTAATTCTGCGGGATCCCAGATCGTAAGATGTATTTGAAGGGAATATAATGATGAATTAATGAAACTAGAGTTTGTAGAGAGATATGGGAAGAACATAAGAAGTGTGTCATACTTGTTGTTACAAAATGTAAAGAAATTCACTGTCTCAAAGATTCTAGACCAAAGAAAATTTATCTTTTAATGAACGAACTGCTTTTATTCAAACATACTCGTTTTTCTGTATGTATACCTACCTTCAGTAGATTTGAGAGTAATTGTAATAAAAAGATTCATTATATATTATTATCAGAAATAACATATTTCAAAAAAATTTGAACGGTCTTATTTTGACTTGGGGACAGAAAGAAAATTGTGGTAATAAAACTAAACTTTTCAGGTACTAAACTTTTTCACCAATAAAATTAAAAATAATACCCGCTGCCTCTTGTGTTTCAGTAGTATTCGGAAGAGTTGCTGTGTCGTGCAGCCATCGTGACCACTGTTGATAAGTCATCGAGCACGCGCGCCCGCGCCTCTTTACCCTGCAGCTGAAATACACGGCCGCTACGGGTAGTGGCTTGCACGGGTTTGTTTGCAACTGAAATACAGCCAGTGGCTCAAATACTAAACTAATAAGGTTAAAAGTGAAAGAAAAAAATATGAAAGACCGTAGCCGCTTGACTTTACGGATAAAATAATAAAAGGTATCTTTAAGAAAATTTGGAATATGTGAACTTTGGAAAATCATTTAAATGCTGCTTGAAAAGATTAATGTAATCTTTATTTTGACTACTTGTGCTAATCTTTATCATATCTGTTTTCTGATAATAATATATATTGGAATATCCTTGTTCTCACATTGTAAGCCTAGTTCTATTTTGTCCTAAGATTTTGAATCAGCATTCTTTTTTCCATCTATGGTTGCGAATCACCAAATTGATCCATGAAAAGGGATAGTCAACTCTTTCTATTTCAGTATCGTCGTGTAGTCATAAAAATAGGCATATCGACGCGGATAGTATATCGTGAATTACCAACGACCAGCCATTATTTCTAGGAATCGAACACAGATACCGCGCCATCGGAAACGGCATACTATGCTAATGGTAAGGCAAGATATACAAATAAGGTTTGTTTATTATGTTGGGATAATGATTTCAAGAAATGGTGTGATTTTCCAGTTTGGTGCTAGGATTAGATATTGCTTGTGTAGTGCAGAGTTATATAATCTGTGATACAAATACAGTATCACGTCTTTGTCTTTTACAGGATGAACAGAACCATGGGTCACGACACTTGAAAGACGATCTCCGTGATGTGATGGTTACCTTAACTGACCTCTACTCAGGAGGTCCGGGGCTTGATCCCCGGTCAGGGCATGATGGAAAATATTTAGAATATGTGTATTTATTATAAAATATAGTATTGTTGAGTTAGTATCTCATTACACTAGTCTTGAACTTACTTTGGGGCTTACTCAATCTGTATGATTTTCCCTTTATATATATTAGTGGGCTTATTAATGAAATGGAAATTTAGATAAAGAGAATTGGGTAGAATTTCCGAATTTATTTAGCTAATAAGCTGTTGGCATTTTAAAAGCACTTCTAGCATACAGATCATCCTCATCTAAGCAATATACGGCTCCAGAGAGACTAATGGTCGATCCGGCCCATAATTCAGCCTTCGCTCATTGTCTGCATTCGCACTCGGCCTATCTATAACCCGGCGACAAATTTACTATGTAACACATTGTAACGGCAAATTATTTCCAGACTCCCTAAAAATA